>JANJEY010135409.1:0-15031 GCA_024703695.1 Erythroxylum cataractarum
GTTGATATTGATTGTATTGAACATACTAATTTTTGAATCGAAAAAGAAGAACTATCGCCTGATCTTGATTATAATGAACTTGAAAAGACGATTTATGAATAAAATGCATTTGTCACAATGTATGAATTAAAAACATCTACTGATGTTTAGTTCATATCTTATTTTAATCATATTTAAATTAAAATTATGTTATATTGCAAATTTACAATTAAGAATAATTTCATACATTACTAATTTGTATTTTATTTTAATACAGTTGAAGAAGTTGATACAATTACTTTAAATGAAAACATAGTTTACAAATCTTTAAATAGCATTAGAGAATTTAAAATTTTTGACCATGATGAGACGCAACCTCTTTCAGAAATACAATTTTAATTTTAATTTTAATTATTTTAATATTTATATTATACTCATATTTATTTGTTATTAATTCATTATATAATAATAGACATTGATGTATTTTTATTTCAAAAAAATTTATTTTTATTTTTTCTTATAAGCTTTACTTTTTATTTATTATATACCAATTTTATAAAGATTCACTATCGGTTAAACATCTAAATCTTAAACCACCTTTCCTTTAACCGGTTCGATTTTTAAAATATTGGTATTACCCGATTCCATGGCATGGTCTGCAGAATATTCTCTCGTCTTAATACTCTAGGTACTTAAACAATGGAGGTGCAATCATCACCTGAATTCCCAAGTAGGAATCCGTTGGTCCGTTAGCAGATTATTATAAAATCGTGGAATTATCATGAAACAAGGTTAACCTGGGATGCTTGTGGTTTACTATTAGTTTCTAGAATTAGCGTTCTCATGTTTCTCTTTAACATTTCCCCCATCCTAGGTCTAATTTTAAGTGAATTGGAAGAAGAAATGCTTAAGAATGTAGTTTACTGGCTATGTTCCATTGTAGTTCCTATCATTTGGGCTAGAGAACCGGGAACAGAACTGACACAGAGAGTCCCTCCCTATTTTGTAGTCATGTAGAGCAGCATTAGTTGATTAAGTGACATGGATTACATCAGTATTAGACAATCCTCCAAAGCAGAAACTTGCATTTGAGTTATTCCCACTGAATCGCACTTGGAAATCATACAGTGCATTGTGACTGTTTTGGATGGGAAGTCGTTCCCCTTTACAGCTAACTTGAATCAAGAGTCAGTGCCTACAAAGAAAAATATGCATCAGTGAATCAACTCACAAAACAAGTATTGCATGGTCCCAGAGTTATCGCTCTATGAAGCTCAATCATTGAACTGTTTTGATACCGAAGACTCCGAATCAGCTTTAGAGATCAAATATGAACCAGAATATGTCAGAAACTTCGTCCCAAACTATGTCAGAATACAGAGAGCTTTGGTGCTACGTTCACTTTTTCAACACTGCAATTTTCGAACTTCCAACTGCCTTTCATCTTCTATGTCGAATCTCTCAAACTCCTAAAACATGTTGATATCATAGTGTGCAATATTTCCTACAACTGCATTGGCCATTTCCAACATACTAAGAAAGGAAATGGTGAACAAACTGCTCATGATTTGTCTGTTTTGTCTCTCTGGCAGAACTTTTCAACCTCGTGAAACTCCTGCAAACAAGAGTTCATTATTTGTATCTGCAGATTAAAGATGGAAATGAAGAGTTTTGTTGATTATTCAGCTTGGCTTATCAGGACAGAAAAAAGAATAAACACCATTTTATACATGCCCAGGCTTAAAGTGAAAAGGGATTCTTCACCTCAAGTTCTTTGCTTTACTCTTGGACCAATTGAAAGAAGTTCCCCACCATAAGAGTTCATGAATTCTGCATCTGCCTACTGTCATCAGTCCAAGTGAAACGAATGAAATTACCATACAGTTGAAAATGGCAAAAAGGAGGCAAACTTCAGTGCACAAAACTCCTCACTTTACAAAGGTCGGAAGAGGGTCATTAATTATACATAACTTTTCTTTTGCATGTTAAAAAAAGGCTATTTTCTTGACTCAAACTCTTCACCTTCAGATCATAAAAGAATAATCTTACGAATTATTTGAAGACTCACCCTCTAATATACACAGTATTTAACAGCAGCTGCAATGCAAAATCCTGCAAAGAATGATACAAATTGCATTGTTCAACCCAACGGAGCAACAAAATTAAGGCCCCAGTTGTCTGTCACACACACTGAATTCTTCAAGCAAAAGAAATCTCTGGCCATTGAAGACCTCACAAGAATTTCAAAATCTTCATCCGATCAAATTGAAAATTTTGTTGGCCATTACAGGTTTCACTCTTGCGGGTAATTGGAACTCAACTTTCAACATAATTCGTATCTCATTGTCAGTGCTTCACCTCAACAAACTGCAACCAATCTCTGCTGTTATCTTCCTTGCCATGGCAACCTCCCTAATCTGCATTGAGGCTTCAAACTGCCCAATTTCAGCAAAAAAGTTTGATATTTGTAAATACACAGCAGAATGTTTTGGATTAATCTCCAATAATGCTTCAGCAGCTCTTCTTCCTATGATTTCATTTCTGTGGATTCTACAGCTTCGCACCAATGAGCCCCACATCACACAATCACCCCCTCTCGGCGCCTTCTGCAATAACTCTTCAGCTTCGTTCAGCAAACCTGCACGACCTAAGAGATCCACCATACAGGAAAAGTGCTCTCTGTCTGGGGAAATCCCAAACGTGGCTTCCATTGAATTAAAAATCAATCTTCCTTCTTCAACCAATCCCGAATGGCTGCATCCAGTCAGAACACACATGAACGTCACTCTGTCAGGACTCAGTCCATTCTGGATCATTGTATCAAACATCTTAAGACATTCATTTCCCATTCCATTTCGTGCAAATCCTTTGATCATTGATGTGAAACAGATTACATTCGGTGAAGGAATTTGATCAAAAACCTGTTGTGAAAGCTTCACATCACCAGACCTCAAATAAGAATCAATCAAAGAACATGACACTGCGATGTCAGTTTCGAAGCCTGATTTTATTGCACAAGAGTGCACCAGGCTGCAGCTGGCCAAGCTTGCTAAACTTGACTCTGATAATGCTTCCAATGTCGTGGAAAGTGTAACCTCGTCAAGCCCAATACCTTCATCAACCATCAAGCCAAACATCTCAACCACATCCTCCACAATGCCAGCATGCAGCAAAGAGGTCATTAGAGAATTACAACATTCCAAATTTCTCTCCGGAATACTTTTGTACACAGATACTGAACTCTCAATATCCTTGCACTTACCATACATGTCAACTAGTGCTGACTGTACGTGAACACTTCGACAGTCAAAACCTACTTTCAGAACACAACAATGAATTTGACGTCCAAGTAGAACATCCCCGAGCCTACTTGACAAATTCAAGACCCCTACAAAAGAACGGATGGATGGCCCTTTTCCAAATATCTGCATCAACTGAAATAATTCCAGAGACTCGACTAATAAGTCGTTGTCTGCATATATTGACACGATCGAATTCCATGATATTACATCTCCCATTTGAATGGCTTCAAATGATTTCCGTGCATCGCTTAAGCACGAACAAGCAGAGTAAAAGTCCACCAAAACATTAGCAACAAAAACATTCGATTCTACTAATCCAACCTTAATCACATGACAGTGTAGCTGCTTCCCTTCACTTAAAAACTTCTCATTACAACATCCGCGCATCAAATAGCTAAAAGTTAACCCATTTGCCTCCACTCCGTCCAATTTCATTTGTCGATAGAATCCTGACAACTCATCAAACTCACCTAATCTAGAATGCCCACTTAAAACAAGATTCCACACCCCTAGATTTCTCCGAGGCAATTCATCAAACAGACATATAGCCAAATCATACTGTCCGAGTCGCATGTAAAATCCTACGAGCGCACTCCCAATAAATAAATTAGAACTCAACCCCAGTTTCAAAACCCTGCATTGGGCTTGAATCCCTTCTACCAAAAGACCAGCGTCACTACAAATACCCAAAACAGAAGAAAACGTTGACGGGTTTTCTCTGAAACCTTGCGAAACCAATTCCCAATAAACGAAAAGACCATTTTCAGAAGCTCCCTGCTTCCTATAACCAGAAATCAACAAGTTAAAAGTTACAACATCACGAACAGGCATTTTGTCGAACAGCTCGTAAGCCGTATTTAAGCGTCCACATTTTATTAAGATGTCTAGTTCTCTATTCTTTGAATAAACCAAATCTTGAATATTGGCTTCACAGTAAGAATCCAACAAAAGAGAGGAAGCTGACGATGATAAAGGCACTAGCCTGGGTGTTAAAGTTGTTATGGTACGTACACAAGGCACTAATTTTGAGCTTAGCATTACTCAAGCAAATCCACCGAATTTGTTAAAGATGCGAACTTGTCACCGAACAAGCAAGGACTCAGGAAAGGTAGTTATTGTTTCTTTCCGGTTAAGCCTCCATAGAATGCAAGAAACCATATTTCTACCTTAAATGTCAACCACGTATGCCCATGTATGCTTTCAGCGTTCTTGTGTGAATAGGATAATTATATATTTGACCATGTACTATGGTTAGGAAAGGTCGGGAAGGACGAGACTGATTATAAGGCAACTCCAAGCCGTGAACCCTTAAAGTATCTCTAAATTTGTCTTCAGTACAAAGATCCCCAAAAAATACATACCATTCACAGGCTTCAAATCTCTCCCGAACAATATCTACAATGACGAGAAATAGCTGGACAAACTATTAAGAACAACGCAAAAGAACAGTGGCAATTATTGCTAAGCAATCCCAGAACATGAAGAAAATTTTGATATCAGCAAAGATTACCAGTCCAGCACGTGAGTGTGCCAAGTGCTTTCCATATATACAGGAGAAGAGCTTGCTTCAATGACAAGCGTATGGCACGGAAGCCCTCAAGGTGAAAAGGGTTGGCTTTTGTGTTATAGAGTTGAGAAAGTTTGGTTTAGATGCGCCAGCAATATGGATACAAAACAGCAACAAAAATATAGAGGAGCTCGGAGACCAATTTTTATTAACATGTTGCTGCAATGCCCTCCAAAAGAGAGGCTACCAATCTCATCTGGGTTTCTTCATCAATAAGCAAAAAAAGAGGAACATGAAGAAAAAGAGAGTTGTGGCCCTTCTGTTCTGCAAACCGAAGAGAGTGATAGTACACAAAATTGCACACAACCCGGCCTGCATCATCTGATACAGTCACGTCATAGCCCTTCTTCAAGAACTTTAGCTCCTCTTCCACGGGAAGAAAACAGCATGAAATGAAATTAGGGGCGTACTGGGAAAGGATAAGGATGAAGAGAGGGAAATGTTCTCACTTTTTCTTGAGCCGTTTAATCTTTAGGAACTGAAGAATGGAATTTGTAAATAGCAGGCTTCATTCGTGTCTCGAGTTATTTTCTAATTGTGCTAGAATTAGTATTACACTTAGCATTGTACCGGCGATTCAAAATTATGATACTCAAACTCTCTTCAGGATCAATTAAGTAAATTCTCTTACAATTTTTCCAAAATCATAATTTTATATACCATATAATTATCATAATATTACAGTCAATTTAAGATAATAATAAAATATAACCAAAATAATTTTATAATAATAATAATCTATTCTATTGGATTTATTTTTATCCCAAAGAGGAGGTCAGGGGACATAGCCGATATCATCCCTTGCGAGATACCTAAGGGGGAAAATCAGTCAAGAACATATTGAAAACATAATTACACAGAAGCAGACAAACTTCATTTGGCGAAGTTCAAGTATTACGCCTCATACAGCTCAAGTTCTTGAAAAAGAACTGTTTTTGAAGTATTTTACCTTACATGGAGAATTGTATGCATCTTTCAGAGATTTACTTCATAACTTATGACAAGTACACTTCGACGCTAGTTGTTTTGACCATCTGACAGACAGGACAAATGTGGATTAGTATGTCACACTCTTTACATAAACAGAGATGTCTACAGGGCATTAACAGCATGGATACTTCCCTTGCTTTGCATGCCCTGCAGCTCATATGTTCCTTCAAGCCTTGGTAATTCCTCGAGAGAGGCTTTGCAGGCCCTCCAGGATAGTTCAAGTAATGGTTAGGATCCATGTATGAGGCGGCATCATCAACTTCACTGTCACCAAACCCTTCCTTCCCATGGTCAGCGACCTGTGAAATTGCCTGCTGGAGATTGGTCCTTAACGCATTAACCACAGACTCATTGTACTTTGCTCTGTAGTGCCAGTTCTGAGCCTCTGCAGCCACCTGCTTTATTTTCTCTGCCAATTCTTTGTTTCTACGGTTCATGCTCTCTATCTCAACGTCTTTTTCCTGCAACTTCTTGTTGACACTCTTCTCAATGGCAGCAAGAAAGGAAGCAACATGCCTCTGCTTCATTTCCCTTAGCCCCTTAGCCAAGTGCTCTTCCTGAATGTGTAGGAAACATCCGTCAGAGCATGAGGTTAGGTTGTAATGCTAGACCACTTTTATATTGCAGATAAATTACACTCATCCAGAGTATTATCACAATCTCTAACTTTTGTTTGGAAATTCATGCACTTTCATGATAGTTGAATAGTTCAGGTTTTCATATGTAGTGAAAAATGTAAAAGCATGCATAAACCGTTTTAGTTGTTCACCCTAAATCATAAAAATGAGGTAAACAAGTTAAATAAGAACCTGGATCTTGATATACTGATCAAATTCTTCTTTCTGCCGATCAAGCTTGGTCCTTATATTGTCACCAAGGGACAAGACAAATGATGGTGTTGTTGACATACTTCCACTAGCAGATGTTACAGACGAATTCCGTTCATCATATGATAGTCTTAAACCAGTTGAGACAGGGTTCGGATTTGGGATGCTCACTGAACGGTCTGCATCATCTTGACAAACTTCAAAATTTAAGGACATCTGCAGCTTTTGTTGTCTACCAAATTCTTCTGATTCCCTGCCTCGTTTGTTTGGTCGAAGCATGGGATTAACACTTTCATTTCCAAAATAGTTCACTGGGTTAATGCTACATCCAGCTGGCACTGGTACAAACAAGTAAAACAAAGATCAGTCAAACAACCCTCGGTGATTTCCTTCATCGTACAATTGATACGAATGGCTTTCATTGAATTTGTTTCATAATTTGTTAACTACTCTATGCTTGTTCCCTGAAGACAACTATTTATAAAATCCAATTGCAACATGGGAATACTAGGAATAATGCACTAGCATGGATACCAATTAATGCACAGGAAAAATAGATCAGATTCATCATTTCAACAAACAAGAAAGACACACTTATCAACCTTGCCTCTTCTCATTTATAATCTAGATATCAAATGACTGATTCCAGTCCCCCCAGAAAGGTCTAAGCAAAGGATAACCAACATAATGAAATGTAGTGATTTAGGACGGACAGAGGACAGTTTCCACACTAATTGAAAATTGAAATAGGAAACTATTGTATACAGAAAAATAAGAACTAGCAAAAATTAATAGATAAGGATTTTTCTTTATTATAATCCTAGCTGTCCCTTGGGCATGTCAAGTTTTTTACAACTCCTCACGACCTTCTTACTATTGTAACCAATGATATGATTCGGGATCGTCCTCGAATCAATCGTTGAAGTTTCTTTTCAGATGTTGACATACATTTCCTTTCACTCAGAAGAAAAGGACAACCAAGATAAAAGCCTGCAAGGACATTCATATAGAGTTTCTCATGATATGCCACAATGAAAAGTATTCATAGTTTAGGTCATGCTGGTTGGCCAATGGACATATCCGTTTATCTATTAGTAAAAGACCCAATGGCAACTTCAGAAACACCACAACACTTCCCAGTAAATTTCAATTTTTGTCACAAAGAGTAGGAATGGATGTTAATAGAAATCTCACTGAATCTCTCATCCCTCACAACTTCTCCTATATTTTCCTTTTCCATTGTTTGGATAATGTAAAGTCCTTAAATACTTTGCTGCTAATGGTCCAAGTTTACTTGCTATATTTCAACTCCTAATGCCCCCATTATGGCCACAAGGTTCCACTACCAAGCTTGGCTATATTCCTAACCTTGTTCGGAAATTCTAGTATTTGTTCTTCTTCAACCAAAAGAATATTCATCAACTCACTTTTTTTATTTCAACATTTACATGACTTGGATGCTGAGATTTCCGGACATACATTGGCTGCCAAAAAGGTCTATTTCCGTACCTGGTTTAGAAGTTTTCAGATTTTCAGCCATAGATATTCATTAATTATGAATGATTACAGGTGTCATATTATCACGCTATCGCCAACATTTCAGTGTTCATTGGCAAATCTCTACATCGTATCACAAGGAGAAAACAGTCCCACCAGCAGCTACAAAGATACCACAGATAAATGTCCATAAAGGAAAATCAGCTATAACATCATACAAGTATGAAAACTATGCAACATTGTAGAAACAATATACCAGGAGCCAAGCATGGTTATTAAGTTTTACATTGTCCATTAATGTTTCCCTTAGGATGCTTGGAATTGGGATTGGCAACATTAATTCCAGGCCCTAATTTCTATTTTGTTGTTTCTTTGTCACAGCAAACGGTAATTCCAGTTCCTCATCTAATTAAAAGGAATTCAAATGTTGTAGCTTTTGGTAGAAATCCAAATTTAACATGGATAACTAAAAGTCCAAATAACTCAATTTTCACTACAATTTACAGTATTTTTATACACTAGAATTGAAACTCCATTTTAAATCCAAAATCCAAATAGATTCTAAATGACTTGAGAACTCACAATTCCCGAATAACTGGAGTTGATTTGAAGTATTAGCCTGATAAGGAATACGATTCTCATCCACGAAAGCAGGAAGCAGAGGATTATTGTTGTTACCTCCCAACATTCTCCTAGATTCTTAATCTATGATAAACTATACCGGTTCACAAAAAGGTACAGTACAGTACTTTCCTACCTGCAAAAGAAGGAAAAACAATCACAAAAATGGACAAATAAGTTCCTACAAAAGCAATGGTTACATTTGATGCATTAGAAAATGTAATCCACATGTCCTAGAACATAACCGAAGATTAACCTAAAAAGGAACAATCAGAACACTTGAAATAGTCATAATGTCTTCAAGAAAATGCCTATACCTGACGCACGTAGCAATGTCCACGTACAACAGCAAATATAGAACTTCCAACTTTTTTTGGGTGTAATCGTCAAATGCACTAAATAACAAATTTTAACTTAATGATGAAGTCATTAAAGGAATATTATAAAAGGACATTGTAAACAAAGCTTATATCAAGCTTGCAACCAAGCATGAAAACATGTCATTACTAAAACAAAATTAACAGGTCAACTGTTTTCCAGACGTTTTATAAGAAATTCAAGCAACAGCATAAGATCAGTCGATTAAATCTTTCAGAGAGATTACTTTAAACCCTTCTTTACACATAGTTTTACTGATGATCTCAAAAATTCCATGGTTAGTATCTATAATATGCATGATAGTTTTACTGACTATCTCAGAAGTTCCATGGTTAGTATCTAAAATATCATGACCTTGCACTGCATTGTATGAGATTCTATATATATGTGTGTGTGTGTGTGTATTCAGCTTCACAAAGACGCAACCATCCACTACTTCGGACCTACTTCAAAGAACAATGTTAACTAGTTAAAATGACTACAATCATCAAGCGAAAGGTCTATCAAGATCATAACAACTCATTGAAAAGTCATGTGCAGCAAAGAAGAAGGTCTATCAAGATCATAACAACTCATTGAAAAGTCATGTGCAGCAAAGAAGCTAAGACTATACTCCATCAAAAAGTCCAAACTAAAAAGCAAACAGATCAATCAAAAGCATAAAGAGCAGACTACTGAATTGATCGATCTACACACAGATTCAAAAACTGCAAAATCCAGGGAACATGATAATGATATGATCATAGTACAGGCTTCCAAATTTGTTTAATGCAATCATCAAAACAACAGCAGACCTAGTAAGCAAAACCTATTAATGAAGATGGTAGTATTATTTCCTTAAGCGAAATAAAAGGATGGAAATATAACATAGATGGGTGCTAACAAGAAAATAATATGGGTGAATGCTAACAGGAGAACAAGAAAAGCAGTTAAACAAAAACTTGAAAAGGGGGATTTTTAATTTTTATTTTTAAAGTTGAAGCCTAAACAACAATGCAAAGGAAAATCCAACAGCATATCTCAAGGTTTAGATCCTCATAAAGAACCATATGAACACACAAGCTGAAAGTCCAAATAAAAACAAATTAGCACACAAAGCGCACGTTCACGCCCAGAAACGGAAAATCCGAAAAAATCAAACAAAAGAAAGATCATCTTGCACGGACTACAGGTGAGAAAATTACTTCAGTATCAGATTCCTCTTCAAGCAAAGACAGTGCCCTTAGATCCTGCAATCGCAACATCAACCTCAAAAATCAGAAGGAAAAAAAAAACAAAACAAAACCGAAAAATGCCTGGAATCAAACCCGATCATAATATCACCAAACCTCAAAACAAATACCTCAAAGATCGCATCTTTCTCAACATGGAGAACAGAATGATCATCCACGATCTGGAACCCAACCCCCCAAAACGCAGTAACAAGAAATACCCAGTAAAGGAAAATCAAAACCCAATAAAGATAAAGAAGGATAATTCAAGAACAGTGAAGGAAGAAGAAGAATGGGGACATAGTCTGATGGCTTAGATAAGGGGAGAGAGAGAGAGGTTGGAGAAAGAAAGAAAAAAAATAAGAAATAATTGAATTTGGATTGGAATAAAACGCGAATCAAAACTATTATACACAAAAATAAAAAAACTAACAAACAGACAAAATGATTAGGGTAGTGGTGGCGATTGGCAGTGGTGGTGGTGGTGATGGTGGGTGGCGGAGGTTAAGGAGCGTAGTAGTCTTTAGACTGCCCACTGCTAGTGGTTACGCAAACCGATTTCTATTTATTTCATCCCCTCCAATGCTCTTCGATTTTTTTAAATCTTATTTAAATATATCATTATATAATGAAACCTCTTAAACTTCAAATACTTTTTTCGTGGGTTTTGCTTTTTCCATGGAAAAAATATCAATTCAAAATTAATGAATAATGACACTGTTAATTAGATTATTTAAAACGGTGGAGACATCGAGAGAGAGGATGGTGGCTGAGAGCTGTGACGGAGAAAAGTGGCGATGAGAGCCGCTTTCAATTTCATGTTTTATTTTAAAATTTCTAGAATCTGCCACTTAAACTTAAAGACAAACACAATTTCATTGATATAGTGAATTTCTTATTTAATTAAATCAATAAAATTTTCAATTTATTATTTAATTATCACGAAATTAATTCAAAATTTTGGAAAATAGAATAAATTTAAATTCTAATAATAATATCAATATTCTTAAAAAATAAATCTCTTTACAAGGTTTAAATTTACATAAATAGTAATGAAAATTTTGACAACTTTTAAAAAACTCTTAAAACACAAAAACGCCAACTTTATCAATAATTAGAACGAGTAACATGATATTCCTCTCTCAAGTTCATTAAAGCCATCGAGAAAACACAAAAATAAAATTTTAAAATATACTTGTATAGTCTTAGTACAAGTAGATAGGAGTATTTTAAACATTTTCATACTAATGCTGCAGAGAAATATTAACTTTCAACATTCACTATTACTGTATATTCAACAAAGTCTAATAACTCCATCTCATTTACTTGTTATTTAAGGATAAAAATATTTTATATAGAATTAACTTAATATCAATATTAATTTACAAAACTGTGAACATTGTACTTGTCTCTGTAGCCTTAATGGATAATTAAAAGGCTGAAATTTTATGTTTACTAATAAAGTTTAACATTGTAGTCCCAAATTTTATAAAATAGACAGATGGTACAAAGAATAGATACTGTGATTACTATTTTTAAATATATTAATAAAATTTTAAGAATATTAACTATTTATTTTAAATAAAATTATATTATTTTTCCATGGGCGTCCTTTTTTTGCATTCCCTTCAAGCTAATATTCCAAAGTTAAAGTCACCATCTACGCCGCATGTTGTCTTTTTGGATTTGATTTTCCCTTATGGGCCATTTACTAATAATTGATAAATACAAAATTAACAACGTGTTCAACGGTGGTTTTTGTTTGGTCCCTAAGATGCTTTTGCCGCTTTTACAACTTCTTGCACGTTATTTCCTTGAACATTATTTCATAAGTTAAATTAATTACATTGTCTCCATATCAATTGTCTAAATCCAAATTAAGTTTTGCTTAGACGTTTCAATTATAGATAGGTCCTATTCAAGATTCCTTTATATTTATATATTATTGAACCAACCCTCTTCTTTTCCTTCTACTATTGTTTGTGTATTCAATAGTCATCCCACGATTCATTGATTTCATATACGCCACCAGAATCATGGTAACTTAAGGAAAGAAGAGAGTTGGTTGCCAAAATGTCAAGAAATATAACTTATCAAAATTGTATTAGTATTTACAACGAGCAGATAATATGCAATGAGAAGGGGTGGCTAGGCTGCCTACCGACGTCGGGTCCATCAGTGTTTGGCGGGTAAGCAAAACGACGAGTCGCGAAGGTCCACGATGTCCGGATTTATTATAAAGACATACAACCCAGGCCAATACTATGTAATCAAGTGCCAATACTACGTGATTAAGTGATGAGTTTGGCTTGGGGTTAGCAAGAATAGTACACAAGAGCTATCAAATGATGGGGATCCCGCTGCTTAGAGTCAATGCCATCTAGATTGAAGATTGGTTCAGATTAATTTTATAAGCTGATGTGAAGGAAATTGGCGGAGGGTGGCCGTTTTGATTTTTCAATTCTTGACATTTATTAGAGTTGTTTTCACATTAATTTCGTGTGTCCATAATTCCATGTCTTCTCTTTGGGTTCCAATAATTGGGATAAGTGATTTAGACTTTGCTATTTTTTTTAATTACTTGTACATATTCCTAAAAGCATAATAGGAGAAGTTTAAGTCCGAACGTAAAGCTTAAATAAGAATATCGAAATACTTTCTTTTCATAAAAAAGAGGGTTAAACTTTTGACTTCCATTTAAACAAAAAGGGTCCAAGATCGTGAATGAGGAGGAGTAGGATTATGACAATAGATTCAACCAATAATCATAACTGTTGATAAGATATCATAAAGTTGTTTAGCCACCTTAGGATTTTTTTTTTTCTTAATGAAAATATATATTAATTTCATTCTTAATATTTTATTACATAATAAAATATGTAATAAACAAATATATTTATGAGCCATTATTGACCAGAATTTGGGTAGCTAAAATCTGGGAAAGGCATGCATCAACTAGAGACATTAGGCTTAGGGTCAATTTAACGTGCCAATAGAAAAGAGGAAGACACGTTGTGCTTTGGAGTGGACAGTGGAGGCGTATTCAACGCACCCAGAAGCGTGATGGTAACGCAATTAGGCATTTCCCAAGAAACCCACAAACTAAACCCACACCACACCTCATTAAGTACGCCATGTTAGCATGGTCATCAATACGCATTACATGACTCTCGCCTTTTGTTTGTGAAATCAAAGATTAGGTGGTGTTTCATTTACTACCATGAATGAACTTTACGAAGGTAACATACTTTAATTCTTATTATTTTAGGGAATTGTCAAATTTGAATTCAAAATTTATCATGATTTTCTATTTTAATTAAATAATTAAAGCTCTTAACATTTTAAATAAATTATAAAATAGGATTTATTATTACTTTTTTGTGTGAGTGTGTTGTATATTTTCATACTCGAAAATTATTATTTATATCGAATTAGGTTACCTATTTGATGAAACAGTAACCTATTTTGATGCAGCGTTCAAATTTGAACCTATTTTTAAGACATCTTTGTTTTTCTAGTCGTGAATCTTCTCGAAGATTTATATATATTTAGATCCTACTCGTCGTATAAATAGACCCCATTCATCATATGCTAGTGATGTATATATACATATATATATATACATATATATATATATATATATAAAGTTCATATTTTAATTTTATTAGCTTTATTTGATATTTTATAATATTTTTGTTATATTCAATTAAATTTTTAAAATTAAAATAATTATATTTAGAATAAAATCAATACTGTAATTTAAATTTAGTTTTGCAATAATTCTTATCAAACATATAATATAAATAATTTAAAATAGTTATTACAAATAGTACACACGACTCAAATATTTTCATATATCAATATATATACACATATTATTATAGATGGTACATAATATTGAAATATTTTTTAATTAATTTTAATTAATTAGTCGTGTATTAAAAAGAAAATGTGTTTACTTTGATTTTAAGATGTTATTGTGGACAACGTTTTGATTTCTCAATAATATTCTTAAATTTTAAAACTTGTTGAAATTCAATTTATAGAATATTTGAACATTTAGACTTAAAACAATTATATTCAAAATATTAATTTTAGTTTATTGACTTAAACAAAAAAGAAATAAAGATCAAAGAGTTTACATAATTTTATGAGTTTATTAGCTTAATCTAAAATAAGGGAAGGAGCTTGACAATGGGAATTGACACTAGTAAATTTCTTTATCGATAAACGATCTACATTTTTGTTACTGAGCAAATGAGCTCATTATCATTGGAAGAACAGGGGCTAAGAGAAATTTTGATTAATAAATGATGGTTGTAAGCGCAAGTGCACGTTTCTATCGTCAAGTAGTAAAAGTATCGATCCCACAGAGACCAAATTAGTTAAAAAGTAATACTCGTAATAACTTCTAATTTAAGCTAATAACATAAAAATTAAAGAAAAGATTGAGTGATTGTGGTTTGAAAAATAAAATAAAAACGAGAATTAAAGCAAGATAAAAATATAAGAAATATCAATGAAATGAAAATCTAGGAATTTAACTTCCCCCTTGATTTTACCTCGGTGTCAAAATTTTCTTGATTTAATTCATATACCGGGTTTGATAACCTAAGATTCAGAATTAATTACTAAGCCCTCCCGGATCATTAGTAATCC
>JANJEY010135416.1:0-15029 GCA_024703695.1 Erythroxylum cataractarum
CGCCACCCTCGCGAGTCACGGGCTCGGATATCACCGTCGATATCGGGTTCGGGTCTCGTCGGGTGTGGGGTGCTACATATTACCTGTAGTTCCTCTAAAGCACTATGGGATAAGCTCGAAGAAGTTTATGGAGAAAGCAATTTACCACATCTTTTCCAAGTACAACGGGAGATCAATTCCATTGAACAAGGTAATTCTTCTATTACCGCCTATTACAATAAAATAAATAAGTACTGGGATGAGTTAGGGCAGCTTTTGCCTATACCGACGTGTAACTGTCAAGAATGCCACTGTGGAGTTCACAAGAAGTTAATCGAAATGGATGGTGCTACAAAATTGATTCAATTCTTGATGGGGCTTAATCCTTCATACGATCATATTAGAAGTCAAATCTTGGCGTAAGATCCACCTCCTTCCGCTAGTAAAGCCTATTCCCTTGTATTGAGGATTGAGAAACAGAGGCAGGTGAACATGTTGACTGAAGACGCAGGAGCTATAGCTATGTTGGTGAAGGATGATCCCTATAGCAAGAGAGGACTATTACCTACAAATACTATGATCAAAAATGGCAATCGGAAAAGAGACAATAAACGAAAGGAGGATAAGCATTGTGATTACTGTAATTCGGATGGTCATGAGAGGGTCACATGCTTCAAATTACATGGTTATCCTGACTGGTACACTGAATTGCGGAACAAGCGAGATGGTATGAGAAAAGGGCAATCCAAAGGAAAATCTGTGCATATGGTTGATTCTATTGAACAAGGTATAGAGATTGCACCTGATTTGTCGAATAATTCCCCAATACTTTCTACGTTGATTCAACAAGAGCTTACGAAGCTGTTGAAAGGGAAGAACTCTGGTGATTCTCATTTCTTGCATTTAGTGCAAAATGAATTTGCAAGTATGTCTATTCTGAATCCAGCTATTAAGTCTGTTACTAAATCTGGCACTTGGATTGTGGATTCTGGGGCTACTTCACATATATGCACAGATAAGGCCTTGTTTCGTTCGTTACTGCCGGTTGGAAAAATTACGAAGTTGTTCTTGCCTAATGGTGAAGTGAGTGATGTCGCACATAGTGGAGACGTAGTTTTGAGTGATCAAGTGACATTGAAATCGGTCCTTTATGTTCCTCATTTCAGCCACAATCTTATTTCCGTTAGCAAATTAGCCAAGAATTCTTCCTTCAATGTTCTGTTTTACAATGACCATTGTTTGTTACAGGACCGGAAGACTGAAAAGGTGGTGGCAACAAGGAGAATTGTTAAAAATTTGTATTTTCTTGATCGTAATTCCTTTCTGTGTGACATATCAGTTTGTATTGATTCTTGTAAGCTTCATCCACATCCCGATGTTATATCAGAGGATATTTGTACTGTTCATCATCGTCCTGATGACAGTGTTTTGTGGCATTCCCGGTTAGGCCACCCTTCTGATATTGTAATGAAGCATATACCTGTTTGTAGTGACTTTGTTAATAATGGGAATTTTGTTTGTGACGTTTGTCCTCTCTCTAAGCAAGTTCGGTGTTCTTTTCCCATTAGTCATACCAGAGCAGCTGTTAATTTCGAGTTGTTGCATGTTGATATTTGGGGCCCTTATAAGGAAATGTCTCTTTGTGGGGCGCATTATTTTTTGACTATTGTTGATGATCGGACCAGGTGTACTTGGGTTTTCTTAATGAAGCATAAAGCACAAACTAGTTCTATTCTGGAGCACTTTCTTACGTTTGTTGAACGGCAGTATGAGGGGGTTGTGCGGATTGTTCGCACAGATAATGGTTCTGAGTTTTTGGGTCAAAGTTCTCAGGATATTTTTCAACGAAAGGGCATTATTCATCATAAGACTTGTGTTTACACTCCCCAACAAAATGGTGTTGTGGAGCGGAAGCATCGCCATATTCTTCAGGTAGCGCGCACCTTATTGTTTCAGTCTGGTCTTCCCAAGCGTTTTTGGGGACACAGTGTTCTTCATGCTGTTTTTCTTATTAATCGGTTGCCGAGCAAGGTCCTTGGTTGGGTGTCTCCTTATGAGCTGCTTTCTGGGAAGCCACCTGCTTATTCTGATTTCCGTTGTTTTGGTTGTCTGTGTTTTGCTACAGATACTAGACCACACAAGGACAAGATGGATCCTAGAGCGTTCCGTAGTATTTACCTTGGTCATTCTCCTAGCTAAAAAGGTTATCGGTTGTATGATTTGCTCTCGCAACATTGTTTTGTTTCTCGGGATGTTTCTTTTCATGAGGATGTTTATCCTTTTAAGAGTTCTGACGTTACTACTGCTCTTGGTCAGTCCATTGTTTCCCCTTCACTTATGCCGGACGATTGTTTATTCCCTTCATCTTCTGGTGAGTTCTCTCCCCCTGCTGGGTTTTCTTTGGGGCCATCTGGTGCTGGGACTTCGGCCCATTCTGCTGACCCTGAGCCTGTTCATATAAATCCTTCTCTTTCCCCTGCTCCCTTGCTCCCTCTTCGGCGCAGTGATAGGGTTCGGCATCAGCCGTCGTGGCTCCGGGATTTTGTTTCCAATATTTGTCATCTCCCTTCGTATTTGCCCTCTCCCGCTGTGCCTTCTTCTTCCCCTTACACTCCTAATACTTTTCCGTTTTTTATCAACCCTAATTTCAGTGCCTCTTATGTTGAGTTTCTGGCTAACATTTCTGCTGTTCATGAACCTACTTCTTATTTCCAAGCTAGCAAAGATCCGAACTGGGCTGCGGCTATGGATGCTGAGATTGCTGCTCTTGAGGCTAACAACACTTGGGAGCTTACGTCGTTACCAGAGGGGAAACGGGCGATTGGTTCTAAGTGGGTCTACAAAGTAAAGTTGACTCCGAATGGGGAGGTTGATCGATTTAAGGCTCGGTTGGTCGCCAAGGGCTACAATCAGATTGCGGGCGTCGACTATCATGATAGTTTCTCACCGGTAGCTAAGGTTGTGACAGTAAGAATCTTGTTTGCCCTTGTTGCTGCAAAGCAGCGACCTTTGCACCAACTTGACGTAAATAATGCTTTTCTTCATGGGTTTTTGGATGAGAACGTCTATATGTGTCCGCCTGAGGGTTATACGAGGGTTGGTCCCAATGTCGTTTGAAAATTGAGGTGCTCGTTGTACGGTCTCAAGCAATCTTCTCGGCAATGGAATGCTGAGCTTACCTCTCGGTTGCACTCTTATGGTTTTCAGCAGTCCTCGATTGATTATTGCTTATTTACCTTGAAGACGTCTTCTTGTTTTTTACTTTTATTGGTTTACGTTGATGACATATTGCTTACTGGTGATTCTGTTGAGGAAATTGAGAAAGTGAAGGTGTTTTTGGATACTATTTTTACTATTAAGGATCTTGGCCATGCTAAATATTTTTTAGGTCTTGAGATTGCCAGGTCTTCCGGTGGTATTTCTCTTACTCAGCGGAAGTATATCTTGGATTTGGTTGCTGCTGCTGGTTTAATGGGGAGTAAGCCAGCTACTACTCCTATGCGGAAGGGCTTGGTTTTGTCTGCTACTAATGGCTTGCCTCTTGAGGATCCTCAGCCTTATCGCCAGTTGGTGGGTCAACTACTATACTTGGGTTATACGCGGCCAGATATTACCTTTGCGGTTCATCAGCTCAGTCAGTTTGTTCATGCTCCTACGGTTACCCATTGGCAGGCGGCTCAACATGTTTTACGGTATTTGAAAGGGTGTCTTTCTTTAGGCTTGTTTTATTCTGTTGATTCGTCTTTTCAGCTTGCGGCATATTGTGATGTTGATTGGGCGGCTTGCCTTGATTCTCGTCGATCTGTTTTGGGCTTTTGTGTATTTCTGGGTTCTTATTTGATTTCTTGGAAGTCGAAGAAGCAATCCACAGTCTCTAAATCTTCTTCCGAGGCTGAATATCGCAGTATGAGTTCTGTTGTTTGTGAACTTTTATGGCTTTCTTATATTTTGCGTGATTTTCAGCTTCCTGTTACTCTTCCTATTTCTCTCTGGTGCGACAATCAAGCTGCTCTCCACATTACTGCTAATCCTGTCTTTCACGAACGGACCAAGCACTTGGATATTCATTGTTACATTGTTCGTGACCAGCTTCAGAAGGGGTTTCTATCTTTGTCTCACACTTTGTCCTTTACCCAGCTGGCTGATATATTCACTAAGTCCCTTTTCGCTCCTGTTTTTACTGCTTTTGTTGCCAAGTTGGGCTTGTTTGATTTCTTATAAGCTCCAACTTGAGGGGGTGTTGTTGACTATTTATTATTAGCAGTTACTTTTTCTGTTAGTTAGTTATCACGTTTAGTTTAGATGACCATGTATATAAGCTGAGACGTTGTACAGTGCAGTATAGAATGATATATAGAAAGTTTCCATTTTATACAATAGAGTTCGTTCATGATCATATAAAGGACCATATAATTTAAGATATATAAATTTCAGGGTAGTATCAATTTTTATAATATTGTAAACCAATTTATTGATAAGTGTTCAAATTTATCTACTAATCTTTTATAATACCAACAAATTTGGTTATGAACTATCTAAGAAGTTCATTAACTTAAACTTAAAGTTATTAAGTTTCATAAAGTAGCTACATGTGAAACACATGTGAAACTTATATAAGAGGTTATACCACTTATTGGGAGAAATGTCATCAAATAGAAAAGTTTCAAACTTAGAATGACATAAATTTCTTTCTTGTGGATGAATAGGTGATTAGGGTTGATACATATCTTCATGATAATTGGTGATTAGGGTTGGTACATATCTTTATGATAATTGATTACTTATTCAATAGGGATTTGGATAAAGGTTAGATTCTCCTTGACTCATGAACTAGATGTTAATAAGTATATTCCATATCAAAATTTGTAAAAGTAACCATAGATTGAGAATCATTAAAATTGTTTGAGGAAGGTATTAGACTTGAATTGATCTCAAAAGAGGTTACGTTTAAACTCGTATTTTACATAATGAATGGTAAAGATTGATTTATCATGAACTAAGATGGATTAGTTTAAAACGGCTAGTCTTCAAAACCTTTTGTTTAATGGGAATGGATGAGCTTATCAAAGGTAAAGAACCTTCTTAACTAGATGAGGATTAAGTTAATTGATTTTTGATTGGTTAAAGAAAGGCTTCTTGTTTCTTCTTTGACTTTTGTTTAAATGGTTTAGTATGATGAAAGGCAAAGATTTGAAAGGATTACTCTAAGGATCTCATGTTGGTGGTTCTACTAGCTTCAACGAAAAGAAAAAAAGGTTACAAAAGACAAAAGTGTTTTCAAACACTTGTAAGAGTTCCCTAATAACTCACTAGTACTCCTAAGTAAGTACTCTGGCAACTCTCTAATTTTTGATTTCTTCCCATAAAATGCTCTCAGATTTTTTTTTGTTTATAATGAGAAAACTGAAAAGTGTCTAAACTAATTATAATTTCAAGTTTTTAAAGACCAAATGTAGCAGTTGCATTCAGTTTGTCCATACCTTCACTGCCAAAGAAAAGTTCATTCAAGCCCAGGCTCAAAATGTGCATCTCACGTGTATTACTTAAAGCTCCTCTACTCTGCATTTGGCTTCGTCGATTGTTATTAATCCCAAATATTATGCTCGAACCATTCTAGATCAAATCGATGATTTGAGTTGAAAATTGATGAAAAAACGTGAATCACTTCATAAAGAAAAGGGGTATTACATCTATAAGTAAATGATTCGAATAACTAAAAATGGAATTTGTGCACTAAAAGAGGATTTGTCAAGGAAGCTACTTTACCCCTTCTATGTGTTATGGGCCTCATAAAATAGAACCCAACCATTAGGCCCAAATATTAAGCCTAATGGGCTTAGGTGAAAAGAATCCCATATCGACTAATTTGGCTTTTTGGTGGCATAACTCATGTATATAAATACATGCCTCCACCCACACATATACACCATATATATATACCATAAACACAACAACAACTTTGGACTATTGCAATTTGGTCCTTATTTGACCTATTTGCAATTTGGTCCTTTTAGTTTAATTTATTTGCAATATAGTCCTTCATTTTAGACCAATTGCAAATCAATTTTTTTTGGAGGCAGGGACAAGGTTTGGGAAGCGTTCTTTCTCGCATGAGATTGGAGAGCTACACCGGGTCCCGTGGATGTTGCCTCAAGATATTTGAGAGGGTGTTACCACGTTAAAAATTTGGTGTTCTTTATTTTGTTGCTTGACGTTTTATTGTTGCTTCCATATTCGATTGACATCATGTCCGCACATATTTTGTCTTAATCCGTGCGCTCTAGTTTCTGGGCACATCTTTGTTTGTTTTTTAATTCCCAACACTATGTTCCTATATTAATCATCAAAGAAGAGCATTGAACTAAAAGGCACTCCAGTACTTATCTAAATCCTTTGGAAATGTTCAGTTTTGTGTGTCCAACTAGAGACGATTTCCTGCACATAACCAATCCAAAAATTGGATGAGATGCAAGAGTAGTATTGAATTCCCATTAACAAATAATTTATAAGAATTTAAGTGCAAAAGTAGACCTTGATAAGAGATAGGAGCCTATATCAAGATAGTTACACAAAAATCAACCCCAAGTTTGGCTCACTAATTTTTCCTTTCAATGACAAGAATGAGAAACATAATCAAGTACTAGTCAAAGTAGTGATATTACATCCCACTTTGATACTTGAATACGTCTGAAAATGATGCTCAGATTAGTAAAGCCTCTCTTTGTGTCTCCTGTTCATCTTAAAAAGGAAACAACTCCTTCTATACATTTGATCAAACACTTTCCTCAAATATATTAAAGAAGAACAAAAATGGAAACAAGATTGTGAAGCATTCACAACTTAACATCAAAATGACATTTTTAGAGACAAATGTGGCAAAATTCACCACAAACTAAAGCAAACATCACTAGTCAAGACCTAACTTGAGCAACAAATAAGGACTTGATACCCAATTTAGCAAGAAAATTCCTAGCAATCTTATGGGTAGGTGATCTTGAAGCAATATCCTTTAGCGTAAATAATATTCCTTAGCATGTGGATACAGATATGGAGGATCATCTTCATAATAGCACTCAATGAACCAAACGAGAAAGCCCATCACAAAAACATCCATTAACACAAAGCAACCCACAAGAGAAACACGACAAAACAAGGATTGGAGGTACCAGTAGAAAGGTCATAAAGTGTATTCGAGATTGAAGATGAGTAGGGGTAGGTCTGGGTATTGTACGATGATCTGCAAGGCGTCGTTCCTCACATTTTCGTCATCTTCAGCTCTCTATCTGATGACATGTCAACAATGATGTCAAGTCGTGTAGTTTTAATAGAGTCCAGATCTTCTGTCGAAGATTAATCTATCCTATCCTGTCCACTAAATCTCAGTCATCTATTTATGTAGGTCCCATGTCTATTTATGTGGACCCTGTGTAGGTCCCGCATGAATAAATGACTGAGATTCAAATGAACAAGATATGACAGAGTAATCTTAGATAAAGGATCCTTGCTCGTTTTAATATACGTGTCGGTTGCTTTTGGTCATGAGTCGATTCTAATGTGAGAGTGCACGTGGCTGGGACCAAGACTAGTATTTTTAGAGTGCACCACGTCATCTTTTGCTTCTTTTCTGTTCTTTTAGCTCGAGGATTCGTTGTTCGTGTGTATTGAGTTGGGCTAATCACTAGTCATTGATGATCCTGATGGAGAATTCAAAGTTACAGTTTTTGATGTGAATCATTGTCCTGGAATGGATTTATGGACAGCACGAGCTGTGATATTTTTGTTTGAAGGCAACTTTGGTAATATGCTTCACAACGGAGAATGTAGGCTTACACCTGAATGTCTACAATGTTTACCAGAGAAGTTTATCAACAAAAACGAAAAAAAAGCCTAGGTGCCAACTTCATTATGTCTTCCTGGATTGTACATTTGAGAGATGTACTCAAAAATTTCCTAGTAGGCATACAACAATTCAATAGGTAATCTCACTTGGCTCTCTGCTCACATTCTTTTTGCCATGATTTGAGGATTCCATATAAACAATCTCTTGTTGTACTTGTCTAACCTTATAATATCAAAATCACCACCTGTAAATTTGCAACTATTTATGCACATGTTTCTACATGTTTGACTGTATGTGTTCTTATATAGTAATCACATTATGTACATCCATACTCCACAGGGGTTAGTGGTAAAGATTACTCTTTCTTAGTGGGATTTGAGTTGGTCATTGTGACACCAATAACTTTCGTAAAACTTGTATTCTGTGGCTTTTGTGATCCATTACATGAACCGTCAAATTGGTGTACATGATCTTCTAGATATGAATAATCTGTTTTCTCTTTGTAAATTTTTTATGATGGCATTAGCAGACATAATAATGCGGGAATCTCTGGTCATATTCATGTTTTATATTCGAAATAGACGAAACAAGTTATCAATTTGGTTGGAAGCACCCTGCTACAACTAGGGTTTATCTCACATGCGACCTTCTTGGTCAAGAGGATATATTTATTGGCCCTTAGAATTTTTTTCTCTAGTTAAGCATGATTTAAAAGAATTATGAGGTTTTGATAGATTAAATTTTTGGAGTATTATGTCAAGGTTAGTAGGATTTTATTGCATGGATTGATTAAACTGAAGTATTAAAGTTGTAAGATTGTATAAGGGCAAATTGGGCATGACACGTAAGGGTATAAGACATAAGGCATTAGGCAAGGGGCAAAATGGACATTGCACAATCATAAAGGGTATAATAAGAAGAAGAAAGGTGGTCTTGTATTTAGAAGAAGAAGAAAACGTGGATGAAGAGGAAAAGAAGAGAGAAGAGAAAATCTAGGGTTTGTGAAGATCTTGAAGAGTTTGAAGATTTTAAAGCTTCAACAAGTAAGTTATGCTTTAAATTTCATGGGTATGGTTGAATGAAACTCAAATATAGCTTAATATAGGTAGAAAGTTGTTGATAAATAGTATAGGCAAGTGTTCTCTATTAGGGTAAATGATCAATGATAGATTTTGATGTATTTGTCAATGATATTAGGTTGAAATGAGGTTGGAAATGAAGTAGAAGAGATGGTTTAGGGTTAAGATGGGTTACATGTGAAAGATGGGAAGTAAAAAGGTGGAGAATGTTGAAAAACGTGTTCTCAGAACACGTTTTGGGGGAAGTTCGCTGGTTTCGCCGCGGCGAACTCAACTATCTAGCACAGAACATATTTTAGGATTTTGGGTATAACTTTTTGTGTAGTTATCTAAATGAGGTGATTTTTAATTTTGTGTAAACTATGATGAAATTGAGTTCTAATTCAGTCTCTAAGGCTCTTAATTTTTGGATGGAAGTTGATCATAGAATATTGTTTTAGTATAAGAAGAGCCCGAAAATGATTGGGGCATGACTTTTAGAGTACTGAACCAATTTGAATTATTTTGGAGTCATTAGAAACTTAAGACAATGGGGAACATTTTTCTAGAAGAAAGTATGATCAAATTTTTTCATTTACCTAATCATAAATTGAAATTTCTATTGAATGGAATTTTTGGCTATTGTTAAAAGAAAGCAAGGAAGGCAAGAGGAGCAAAGGTTGACGCACCTTTGAACAAGTCTTTAAGCAAGGAAATCAACATGGGTTTCATGTTTATGATATAGTAACTAAGCCACTAAATGTTTTCTTTGAATCAAGAAAGTTTAATGGTTTCAATTGTATCATAGATGTTACATTTATTTGCTTCTTGATTGTGTCGAGAAATTGTTATATATATTTGCTACATGAATTGTATTGAAAACCTATGAAAAGACTTTGAAAATGTTTCTCTTTGAAAAGATGCAAGTTTATGAAATCAATTTTCAGAAATGATTTTCGAAATATCTCATGCTTATGAAAAACAAGTTTCCGAAAAGTGCCATTTTGGGCAACAAATTTACAAGATTATGAAATACATGTTATATGGGTTTGGTTTGGTCCATTCTGTTGTTAAGTGCACTTTGAATAAAGGCTTCTCTCACCTTCCCGCTAGTGGTATGGAGCTCTTTCAGGGACTCCCTCATGTTTACGACTACAAAAAACCACTCTGTTGGATTGTGTTAGTTCGTTCTATTCATGACTTCACAGGACCATTATATGGCCATGTGTGAGTTCGTTCTGTTTATGGACCTTCCAGACCATTTTAATGTGCTTAGGTGCTTATGATATGTTAGCAAGTTGATGCATACATGATTTGCATTGTTGAGAATTTTGAGAAATAAGTGTTTTGTGATTTTAATGTGGAATGACTATGTTTATGAAAATGTTCACTGGAAATGAGCTTTATAAATGGTTTTGCTTGTTATCTATTATAAACTTGCTACCCAACCCCCTTCCGTCTCATCTTCAGGTGAAGAAAATGAGATCGAGTGATCAAGAGTCAAGGCATTGCTTCGAGTCCTGCATGCTTTGTATTTTAAGCTAGATTTTGTAATCATGAGATTTTAGTCGCATTTCAAGGATTATTAGTTCAAGTATCTTATGTATTTTGAGATTTTGAGACATTGATGTATTGTGGTTTGAAATGTCATTACAACTTTTTAGAAAAACTCTTATCTTTTGATGTTAATGAATTATGAATCATGTATGGATGATGTTGAGTGGAAGTATGAATTTGCATATGAATAAGATTGAGTTGAAGTTAGGTATACTTGAGAAAGCTATCGTTTTGAGGTGATGACTTTTGAACATGAATTGTTGATACACATAAGTGAAATGTTATGGAAAAAAAGAAAGATAGGAAATTATGAAGGATGAGAATTAGTTGTAAGTAATGAATTAAATGAAAAGATACTAGAGAGTTTGATGAGATAATATTGATAGTTGAATTGTCATAAAATAATTTTGCATCAAAGTAAGTGAATTTGAGACAACTTAGACTAAAATTAAGGTTAGGAAAGATGGAAGGTATTTCGATGTGATTTTTTTGACATCTTCGTCGTGACAAAGTCCAGCTTCTCGCTGTGGCGTAATTATTCATTTTCGTCGCGACGAAGTCAAGGTTCTCGCCACGGCGTATTTATCCCGAGAAGAGCATAAGGGAAAATTTTGGACCTTCACCGCAGTAAAGTCAAGAGTTTGCCGCGACGAACTTCACCCAAAGGAAACATATGGAATTGCTCCCATATGTTCGCTGCGACAAACTTGCCATGCCTCTTAAGGATTTTTTTTCCACTACGCCAAACTTGAAGTTTCATAATCTCATAGCATTAGAGCAAGAAGATGAACCGATAATGATTAAGGTATTCTCTATTAGAAACAGCTCAAGTCTTACGATTTTTTGCAAGGAGATTTTCATGGGAATAAGCTCACGTTTTTATGACCTCTGAGTTGGACTTCGAAAATGGGGTCCAACAGTTGTGGTATCAGAGTGCTAGGTTTAGTATCTTACATGGGCACACGTGCATAAATTACACACATGAGCAATTGTTAAGAGTTTGAGCTGATAGAATTAGCGAGAAAAATGATACTCTTTTATGATATGAGAAAATGAAAGATTGTGGATATTTAGAAATAAGAGATATTACGTAATCTGATATGTTAAGCATAGATTCAGCACTTATCGTTATGTCAATGAATTTGGTGATAGAATTTTGTTGTGGATATGTACTTAAATTTATATGGATGTGAAATTATATTCATGAATTGACTGAGAGATAGTATATGGGTAAATATGATGGATAATGATTCAATGTATTTGGATTGGGGGATGCATTATTGAATATGACATCAATGTTGCAATGCGGTGATATGTTCCGGGAGGTGATATAGAGGTGAATGTATTGTCTTGGATTGTTTGAAGAATATAAGGATATAAGCAAAAACGATAAGATTAGAATGTACAAGCAGAATGCAATGAAAACATAACCTTGTTATGATCTTAAGAAGAGGAAATTATAACCGAAGTGGTTGTTCGATTGATGTGACAAGAGTTATGATCCACCATAAGAAGATATTAATAGAATTGAGATTAGAATTTCAAGATGGCTATATGTCTATAATTCCAAATTGATTAAGAAAGTACGTAGGGAAAATGAAACAAAGGATGGTGATATATGTAGAAGTTCTCAAGGTTTTGTCGACCAGTTATTATGAGTGCATATTCCATAGTGTGATTACATAGGTGAATAATGTGATTGAGTACATACGAGATCTATATTTGGATATGGTATAATAGTAAAAATTATGAGATAAAATCAGAGTAACGAAATGGTATTATGGTATAGGTGATTATGCTGAAAAGGTAATTAATAGGGATGAGTAAATTTTGAATAATCATAAAAGATTCAGAGGTTATTCAAACTCAATTGTGATTGATGTATCATTAGCAGGAGATATGGATTAATGACCTACCGAAATCAATTTTATATATAAAATGTAATGATTTTGATGGTGCATACCAAAACATAAGAGTAAACAAATATGCCTCTTATTTCATTGAGATTTATTATAATGAATATTTTGATCATGTAAAGTGTAACAGAAGTTGAAATTATTGAAATATTATAAACAGATAAAATTGATCTTATTGAGGTATTAAGAAAGGTTGAAACAGTAATGGTGATTATAGTTGATTGATAAAGATTGCATGAACAGTATAGATGATAGTAGCAAGAAATTTTTTTTGAAGAAGAACTTCATTGAATTAGGATAAGCAGATCAGATAGTTTATATTTAGAATGATTGAAAAAAAGGACAAATCAGAAAGGAATATTTAACAAGTCAAAAGTGAATATTGGAGTCGTGTCCCTAGTGGAGACTCAAGCATAAGGGGTAGAGTATGCTAATGAGAATGTATGTATTTTATCTTATCCAACTATGTGAATGGATTTCTAAATTTGAGGAGGCATCGATTTGCTACTATGAGGAGTATACAGGTCCACGTTATATTCTATGTAAGTATGTTCGAGAGATACAAAAATTTGACCTAATGAATGTGTTACGAACACAGGAAGTTAAGATTGAAAATAAATTGAAATTGTGGAGAAATTAGTATGAATGAGCAGACAGTAGAATAAGTCAATGTGAAATCAGAGGAAATTGAATTAATTGAAAAAATCAATCGAGAAAGGAAGTCAATTGAGAAACTGAGTATAACAAGAGATAATGTTACCTCTTCGAGGAATCAGTTATTTAAGGTAGTATGAGAACTAATCATAGGCATATGGAGCTTTGAAAATAATTGTTTGAGTTAACAAATGCCCCGATAGTACTATGGTATTGTAGATTAAAGCGAACCAAGCAAAATTTTATGATATATTAAATGCATTTGAAAAGTTGAGAAGAATAGTTTGAATACTTGGAAAAAAACGTGTAAATCATATGAGTAATAAAAGTAAAGAGAATTTTGATGAATTATAACACCGATATTAATTAGATCATGTGGATTTAGAGATTTTATAGTATACAATGATGTTTTATAAGAGATTAGAATAAAATCCAATGCAGCATGATGAAGGGATTTCATATGCATGGAGATAATTGAAACCTCATAGGTTGATTATTTGATACATGAATCGAAACATGCTGCAATAGTGATTGTTTTAAAGGTTTGGAGACATTATAAGTATAGAAACATTTTGAAATATGTAGATCATTTAATTTTAAGGTAAATGCTGAGTTGAAAGAATTGAATACGAGACTGAGGAAATAAATAGAGTTATTTGAAGGATTATGATTGTACAAATGAGTACTATACTGGTGAAACTAGTGTTTTAATCAGATGCGTTGAATAGAGAACCCGATAGCAGTAAAGCATGAATTCAAAATATTGAGGTTATTGAATCTAGTGCAAAAAGAGGAGCATAGAATGTTGAATTGAATTTTGGGCAAATTGATTAGTCACTGAAAATTTACGACCAGTTTCACATAAACAAAGCCCAAATTAAGGATTCATAAATTGTGAACCTTACTAAGAAATTGGAAATGAATACGAATTTTGAGTTCGAATAGGAAGAATGATACTTTGTGATTGAAATAAGAAGTATGCGTATGGATAAAGATGATGGAGCAAAGAGATTATTAGAGAAGCATGAATAACAACCTATGATGTACATCCTAGTAGGAATACACTGAGATAGCGTTTGATGACTAAGGAGGTAGAAGCTAGTGACCACGCTTGTGAGTTGCCAACAGTCTTGACTATTGTGGATATGCCTAAAGCTTATATTGTGGAGTTCATAGGAACATGAGATCAATATATAGTTCTGTTTGATTTTTAAGCATTACAATCATTATCACAGTGATTTCCCTAGAATACTGTATAAGGAGTTAGATAAAAGAAGAGTCATTCGCTTTTGCATTGCGATGAATAAGGCCTAAAATGGTTGAAGGCCAACATTGATTGAGAGATTGCTAATAAGAGAAATTGATCTATATTAGAAATTAAGTAATTCAAGGAAGATGAGTAAAATAGGTAGATCAACACCAAGAGTATGAATATAGTGAGATAGACATAAGAGTTAAGTGTGTTAACACCACATTGATGTGAATTATTACCACATTGATGTGAATTATTAAGTGAAAGATGAATTATCTCTGAGAGTATCACCGTGCCAAGGTATTCTCAGGTTAGGAAGAAGGATTAGCTAAGCCCCACATGAATTGATCTGTATGAAATAATTATGAGAAATGCTACTAATGAAAGATGCCTCCGATTTGTAATGTGATATATGTGAGTATGCTAAGAATATTGATATGATATGATATGATATTGGTGTTATTGACTGGGGAAGTGAAAATTGTGAGTAATCTGAAATATATTGAGAAAACATATAAGATAGTGTGATATCTGAATAAGTCTTTAAAGGATTGTTTTGAATTTATTGACTAGGGTGATTTGAAAGAAATTATTTAAGCGATAAAGTTAAATGGAAAACGGATGAAGCATACCCTTACCTATTAATCAGTCAGATAAGAATTTCGAGGATGAAATTCTTTTAAGAGGGGGAGAAATGTTGGCCCCTGGAATTTTTTTCTCTAGTTAAGCATGATTTAAAAAAATTTGAGGTATTGATAGTTTAAATTTTTGGA
>JANJEY010135534.1:0-14996 GCA_024703695.1 Erythroxylum cataractarum
TTAAAGTGATTTCTTTTTGATCCAGATAGTGGATCTTAAAGGCATTTAAAGTGTTTATGCATGCTGCTATTTCTGCGACAATTGTTGATTTTATGACGTCAAATTTTCCGCTGGCATAAGCAAACACTTGTTCTTCTACTTTTGAACTTCCTTTGTTTTTCTTCCACTTGGCTATACCTCCCCATCCTTCCATACATCCGTCAACTTCAATTATTATGTATGCTCCGGGTGGTGGTAATTGTAACTCTGGTAGATTATTGATCAAAGCTTTTATTTTCTTGATTAGTTCCCAATCCATCGGGCTCATCCTTTTATCAGCATTTGGTGCAGTTTTGTTGTATAGTGGTCCAACTAATATCCCAAGCTTAGGAATATAACTACGCGCATAGTTTAGAATTCCAAGCCATGATCTTAATCCTTTCTTTTCTCTGAGCTGTTCTTCAAAATTCTGATAATTTCTTTATGATATGTGGCTGAAGTTTAATTCTTCTATTTCCAATGGTTGCACCAAGGAATTCAACTTCAGATACTCCCACTATCATTTTTTTCCTTTGATAGGACTAAGCCATATCGTTTACAGATATCAAAGAATATCTGTAAGTGTTTCTTATGATCATGTTCCGAATCTGAGAAGATTAAAATATCATCAATGTAAGCAGCTATATACCTTTCATGCCCACAGAAACATTGATCCATCTTCCTTTGGAATATTGCTGCCAAATGGCATAACAAGCCATTCATATAATCCATCAGGAACAATAAAGGCAGTCCAAGGGATTGAGTCTGGATCCATTGCTATTTGATGGAATCCACTCTTCAAGTCAGACTTACTGTAAATTTGACTATTCCCTATTCTTTTAATGATTGTATTAATACCTAGTAATGAATATTGATCTTTGTATGTATTTTCATTGAGCTTGCGATAATCAAAGACCATGTGTTCTTTTCCATGCTTTGTTTCTCTAGTCTTTGGGTCTATTGTTGTTCCTGAATAAACCATCATTGCCATTGTTCGATGTCTTGATGTAGATGGCCTTATAACCCCTAGATCCAATAATGCTTGTATATGCTTTCTGAACTGGGCCTCTATTAAGGGCATAACATGCTTCAAAGGTTTATCCTGAATAGTTAAATCAGGATTTATGATTTCTATTTTACACAGCAAACCATTTTTAGCCCAATGTTTCTGTGGATCTTTACCAATATACTCCATTTGTTCCATTTCTTTGAGACATTCCTGAATTTCTTTTAAGTATTGTGGTATACTCTTTCCAATATTGAAGTATACCATACTTTTATGGTATAGTATTCATTTGTCTCAATTTCTAATTCAGGTATAGCCATAGTAGCTATCCTTATTTATGTACTTGTCAAGACTTTTGACAAGTTTTTATAGAATGTAACTGTATTTCCTTCCAACCGTATTCCTCTTTGTTGTGCTCTTATAAAGTTACATCCTATAATGAACTGAATACCATCTTGTGTATTCATTGGTACACAAAATGTGAAAGGTATTTGGTAGGTATTTTCTCCAATAGTCATAATCCCACTTTTCAGCTTCCATTCAGATTTGAATATGGAATTGATTACATATATTTCCATTGCATAACTGATCTTTTCTCTTGCTTCCTTCGGATTGCATCTATTTTGACACAGCATTTTGTAGATCCAATATCTAGGATTGCTCTTAACTGAAAATCATTACATCCTGGAATCTTGAACTGTATGTCAAAATTGTATAGCTGGTTATTGATCCTTCCTTTTGGCATTCCAGCTTTATCATCTGTAATGGCAAATAAGTTTTCCCTTTCTTTTGATTGTTTATAGAGAACAATCTTTCCTTTTTCTTTGTCAACTGGACTTGACATTCTTTCTGTTTCAGTTAATTCTTCTCTTAACTGAATTTGTGGAACAAAATATGACTCAAATATTATCTGAGCTATTGTATTACCAATATCCACAAAATATTCAGTAGGATTTGTGTTTACCAGGATAACGTAGATTGTGCCTCTATAATCTGTATCAATGACTCTTGCAGCTACATCTACTCCTTTGATTGCAATTGATGATTTTCCAACTATTCTTCCATAAATTCCTGGCTGTTCAATTTCCAATTGTATTCCTGTTGAAATAGATCTTCGTTGAAATGCTGGAATTACTATATATTAAATATTGTATAGATCAAATCCTGTTGCTCCTTTAGTTCTTCTATTAGGGATTTTTGCATATGATACTATTTTTCTGATTTTGACGCAAATTTTTTTGATAGGTATCACCACGCTTTCCTGACACTCTGATTTTGTCTTAGAGTTGTCTTTGTCATTAATAACAAGAGCTCTATTTGATGCGCGAAGCTCAATCTTAAGTTGTTCCTCATCAAATTTCTTTAATAGATCTAATTCACGTTCAAGGAATGAGTCAGTAATTTTTTCTAGTCTTTGATTTTCAGTTACTAGTACTGAATTTTCTGCAAGTATTTGATCAATATAATTACTCATTTCAGCAATTATATTGTCTCGATTAGAAAATAGAGGTACATATGTTGAATACCTCTTCTTAACCTTTATCCGAAGGTATAATTCTGAGCAGAATGGGCAGATTGTCATGAGACACATTGGGCAATGTAATCTCATTAATTCTGTAGTTTTATTTTTGCAATAATTACAATTATCTTTTCCGATAATGTAATCTGCAATTGGTTGATTATGTACCCATTCATGTGTACATTCTGTCATTTCTTGTGTCCCTGCTAGACAAGTTTTTTAATGGCTCACGCCCTCGTTATCATTAATAAAGGGGTTACAGATTTCTCGACAATTAAGAGTTAGATTGCATAAGGCAAAAAGTAGAAAGTCCAATCAATCATCGCCGGGCATTCTCCATAGATCGACTACGGTCGGTCGGGTCGCCGAGACAAGATCCTCAGGACCCTCGCCATCGCCATCGCTCGGTATTCTCCATAGATCGACTAAGGTCGGTCGGGTCGCCGAGACAAGATCCTCGGGACCCTCGCCATCGCCATTGCTCGGCATTCTCCATAAATCGACTACGGTCGGTCAGGTCGTCGAGACAAGATCCTCGGGACCCTCTTCATTGCTCGGTATGCCATTGCTCGACATTCTCCATAAACCGACTACGGTCGATCGGTCGGGTCGCCGAGACAAGATCCTCGGGATCCTCGCCATTGCTCTGTATGCCATCGCTCGGCATTCTCCATAGATCGACTACAGTCGGTCGGGTCACCGAGACCAGATCCTCGGGACCCTCACCATCGCCATTGCTCGGTATCTAAATAAATCGACTGCGGTCGACCAGTTCGAAACCGGCCGACTACGAGCAACTTCAAAACTCTAAGGTAAAGAGCATAAATACGGAAAAAGACAAGTGAAGCAAACGTAAAGTCCATTGATTTTAATTAGCCCTAGTCACAAGCCCGACCAGGTGAGCACTACAATTGGGGAGAAGGGGGGCTATGAACAGCCGAAGGAGAAGGAGAAGGAGAATACCCAGGGGAATACCCGGGGGAAGCCTCGGGAGCGGGCGGAAAAGACGAGGTAGAAGCGGGAACCAAGGGAGCAGCAGGAGAAACATCTTCATAAAGCCCTTCCTCCTCGGAGATCGTCACAATGGGGGTAGCAGGACCCGGGGGAGCAACCGGAGGAATATCTTCGCTGGGAAGTTCTTCTTCTCCGGGGAGCGACACAACGGGAACAGCAGGACCCGGGGAAACGACCGAAGGAACATCAGGAGGGAGCTCTTCCTCTTCGGAGCTGAGATCTAGCCTTTCATCCGGAACATCGATCGGTTCCCCCTCGATTTTCTTTGTGATCCCCTCCAAAGAAAGCCCGAAAGCTTCAGGAATGAGCGGTTCGGCATAGTCTTCAAAAGAAAGGCAGGCTACCCCCTCAGGAGTATAGAGCTCGTGGCCCCTCTTCAAAATCGAAAGGGCTACCTCGCAGGCGAGCTCTAAACTCTCTTCGTACAAGAACCGCCTCTTCCATCGCTTGATGGCCTCGATCCGCTGCTCCCGCACGGAGTACCGCACCTCTCGCAAGGTTTTCTCCGCCCTATCTCTCTCCGTCACAGTGGAATGGCAGTCCTGGCGGCACTTCCTATTGATCTCCCTCTCCGCCCTCACCGTTTTCCTCCACTCCTCGTTCTCTTTCTCCCTCTTCCCCTCTATCTCGGCTAGTCGAGCCATCAAAGTTCCCACCTCCCTCTCTTGGGCCGCCTTCTCCTCCTCAAGGGACGTGTTTTTAACCTGAAGGAGGTCCCTCCCCTCCTTCACCTCTGCCAGCTCGCCCTTCAAATCCTTCATCTGGTCATGGAGATCTTGAACCTCCTGATCCAGAGTCTCCAAGCGCTGCAGCACGGAAAAAGACATTGTCGCAGCTCGCATACCAGTACGAACGAGCTGGGAACCCAACTCTAGGTTCCCCTTCTTCTCCATAAACCCCTCGTCCATCGGGGGAGTGACCCTCTCAGCAAGGTAGCGGGACACCTCGAGGTCCCCGGGCGTTACGTCCTTGCCCAGCTTGATGGCAGGCTCCCACTGCCCAAGGCTCACGGCCTGTGCCTTCTCCTACCCCTTTTTCTGTTTACTCGCCCCGGCTTCGCTGGCCTGGCGGGGAGGAAGGTCACCCAATCGAACCAACCTCTTCCTCTTAAGAGGAGGATCCACGTCCTCCTCCTCCTCCTCTACCACTGGAACAATTGTTAATGGCTCCGACGCTACAGGAAGGTCTCCGACAGGGGGAGCACCCGCCGGCGTAGTCGAAGAGACCAACCCCATGGACAAAGCGGAGCCCTCACCGGTCTCCGCCCCACTCCTTTTCTTCCCAGAGGCCTGCTTCCTTGACGTGGAAGTTTGGGTAGGCATCCTCACCATGGTTGCACAATGTTAAAATGAGTTAGAAAACAAAATTGATATAAGTTCAAAATTAATAGTCACAAGGAATCAACCGGCCGAGGCGGTCTCCTCCTTCAGCCCGCTAATCCGTGGTGGAGGATTGACGAGGAAAGAATCGGCCGAGGCTCCCCTCGGGTACCCTTGGATGAGCCGAGCAAAGTCGTATCTGCCGAGCTCCTTGATACGACGGATCACCTCCCACTCCTCCTCGCTGAGGGACAAGGTCGACGCATCATTCCACTGCTCGGCCAGAGGATACCTCCACGGTCGGCACTCGGAGGAAGATCCTGGGGACTTCACAAAGAAATACTTGGTCCGCCAGGAAGAAATTTTTGAGGGTGTCCTGGCCGGACGATACCGAGCGTCTCGGTATTGCAGAAAGGGGATCCCAGCCCCGGAGCTCGGACTGTGGCTCATCCTAAGGAAGTGGCGCAGAACGCCGACGGTAGGCAGATGGCCGAACTGATGGCACAGCAGCGCCAACCCATTTATGAACCTCCAACTGTTCGGAGGAATCTGACTCGGCAATAACCCGAACAGGGCGCACACCTCGTCCACAATCGGGGCGTACGGGAGCCTCAGGCCGCCCACTGAGAAAAAGCTCCCGGAGACGGCGAAGTATCCACTAAAGTTGCTGTGGATCCGCTCATTCTTCAATGCCAATCCGGGCCCCCAAGCCGCTGGGATATTATACTTGATGCACAATCTGTTCAACTCCCCGACAGTCATTGATGATGCAGTTTTAGGCAGCAACTCCACGACTAGGCCATCTTTCCTCTCTCTCATCGACACTTCCTCCATACCTCCAACCATGCTCCCAGAACTACCCGTCGACATGATTATCAAGAAAAAGCACTAAAGGAATGAAAAGGGAGTGAAGAACAAAAGAACGTACCTATTTAGAAAGAAGTAGGTAAATCGGACGGCGAAATAAAAGAAGTTTCCGAGAACCGTGAATGATTTGAGAGCAAAGTGTGAATTGCAGTATGAAAGCAAAGAGTAAAAACCGCCACAACTCGTCCACTACGAGTATTTATAGAGGGAAGGCTCGAAAGTGACCTAATCGGACTACGACACATGGCAGAAATCCGAGCAGTTTTGGACACGCGGCAGGATCTAGGGAGAACCGAGGATATTCAAAATCGAAACGATACGACCAGTCGAAAGGACGTACGGGACAGCTGGGTAACGGTTACGAAGACGATACGTTTCAGATTCTGAAAGCTGTCAGACAGCACGCGCCGTCTACAATAAATGCTTCACACGCTCACCAAAGACAACCAACCGATCTGTCCCCGCGCAAGTTGTCACGCGATAAGTGCCAAGACCGATCAGTAGGGGCCATCAGTCGACCGATCCCAAAGCGAACAGGTATACTCAACAGATCGGTATCTGAGCAATTACACTCAAACGGTCAACATCCAAGCAGTCACGCACAACAGGTCGGCATCCGACCGGTTGAATCATCTGACCGTTTGAAACTGCCCGAGCTGTCTCATGAACGAGCTACAAGGCCAATGACCGACCGATCGACCACATGACGAGCAATCCTGCTCACTAGCAATGAAGCCACAAACGAGCAACAACGTCCCAACATAATCCCTCGACCCTTCTCTCCGCTCAGACTTGAGGAGTAGGGGGCTTGTGGTCGGGTCGGCTATATTCAGGCCCGAGCCCAATCACGAAGGCCGATCGGTCAGTCCCACACTCGTCATTTAATCCGGGCTTGACTCGCACATTCATGGCCCATAAGCAGAAGGAGACTCCCATGCAGATACGTAACAAAACCTAAACCTAATTACTACTTCGTATAAAAGGTATAATTCTCCCATAATTCAGGTATGCGATCATAACCCAAGTTGTTTTCTCTGAATTCATCAATCCCACCTTCACCAGAAACTTACTTGAGCGTCGGAGGGGCTAATCGGGACATCACCCCCGACAAGCCTTCCTTGTTTTGCAGGTAATCTCACGCCGTATTCATCACACAAGGAAGAAGACGATGTATTTCAATGGAAACGCACCGTTCAGCCTAAATCCGGCAGAACCAAACTTCTTTATTACCAAATTTTTACATTTATTTAAAGGAGAAAAGAAAAACATATTATAATACTCAACAACGTCAATTTGGATGGAGAAAATAGCAATATTATCTCTCTCGCTTCATATTCACCGGAAGTCAATCATGTTTGGGGGGCCAACGGTGGGAGGGGGGCTTGTAATTGGGCCTCCAAGGACGATCTTCTACTTGTTCTGCTAAATGACGAAAGCTCTCCTTGGTCCTGACCTCGTCTGCAATCACAAACTGAAGTTAAAAGGTTTTAAAGGATAAAAAAAAGGAAAATTTTCGTTAATAAATTTCAAGGTAGCGACGACATAAGTTTTCAGTCCATAAGTGATATAAAGAATTGAATCTTTGTGAAATATTAAGAAGATTGTGTATAAAAATATTGGAAGTCTAAAAGAAAAACATTTTCTATAACATAAAAAAAATCAGAAGGATTGAAAATTTTTTCTAAAGCTTTTAAATAATAAAAAATTCTACATCGTACGTGTACTAACCGGCAGTGTGAAGAATAGGTTTGACACTTGTTGGAAGATCCCTAGACGCCATTGCTGGGAGCAGAAGGAGAATGACCATTGAGAGAACTCCCCAGAAACGTAAAAGCCTTTTCGAAGCCATGTTTGTTTTGTGGTTAATGAGCTCTTGCTAATCACTTATATACACAAAATGGGTTTGAATGTATTCTCCGATCGCCTCAGAGACTTGTGCTGGAAGACAAGACTTTCACGTCCATGACCAATTAAGATAAGATCAATTAAGATAAGATCAAAATGGGTGGTTCACTTTGATCCGTTCTTTTCAAGGTAAGCTAAAAAATCATGATGTGACACGTTTTGGTTCTTCATCCATCCTTTTCAAAGTGAGTTGAAAAGTCATGATGTGACACGTTAATATCCATCGAAATTCACGGAAAGAATCGTAATTATTAGGTCAAAACTTTAGATTGGATTTAAAGTACAATGGCAAATTAAATTCAATTTAAATGAGTATTCAATATTAATTAGAATTAAAATTGATAATTTGAAATTTTAATTCATTATAATAAGGTGATAACTAATTTTAAAGTGTCCAACCTTTTAAATATTTTTCAATCTAGTATCCAAGTTTTAAAAATTTTTAGTTGAGTAATTAATCTTTTAAAATCTTAACTATATTCGTTTCAAAATGTTAGTTCCGTTAGTAATTTATTGATTTGGTTAAATAAAAATTTGTTGTTCATCATATATTCTCTTTATTCTAATATAATCATGATATGTCATGAACAACAAAGATTTTGTTAGTCAAATCAACAAATTATTAACATAATTAACATTTTGAATTGAAAAGTAAGGTTTTAAAAGTTGGTTATGAAAATTTTAAAAATTTATTCATTGGATTTAAAAAATTAAAAATTATGTACTTTAGGATTGATTATCTCTACAATAAATTCAATAAGGATATGTTTAGTTGGGGGTTTATTAATGGAATGGAATATAATGAAATATAATATTATTCTATTGTTTGGGAAGAGAGTTTATAATGGAATGAGATTGAAGAGGAGGTTTCATATTACATCTCAATTCATCTTAAACAGTAAAAATGAAAAACCTACTATTTGGGAGATTTAGGATGAAATGTAAAATGATAACAACTTTACACTATATTACATTGTAAACTTTTCATCCAAACAACATTTCACTATATTACATTATGAACATTTTCATCTCTTCCAAACAACAATTTTCTAATATTATATTCATTTACATACAATTCCATTATAAACCACTACATTCCATTTCATTCTATTAAAAACCTGACGTCCAATTAAACATAAACTAAGAATACACGAATAAAATTTTGTTGTTCATGATATATTGGTGTTTAACTAAAAAATTCTCTTTATTATAATATAATCATGATATGTCATGAACAACATAGATTTTATTAGTTAAATCAGCAAAATATTAATAGAATTAACATTTTGAATTGAAATGTAAGGTTTTAAAAAGTTGGTTACGAAAATTTTAAAAATTTATTCATTGGATTAAAAAAAATAAAAATTAGGTACTTTATGATTGATTATATCTACAATAAATTCAATAAGGCTATGTTTGGTCGAGGGTTTATTAATGGAATGAAATATAATTAAATATAATATTATTCTATCATTTTAGAAAAGGGTTTATAATGGAATGGAATGAAATAGAAGAAGAGAGTTTCATATTACATTTCATTTCGTCTTAAATAGTAAAATTAAAAAACCTCATATTTTTTGGTTTAGATGAAATGTAAAATGATAAACAACTTTACACTATATTACATTGTAAACCCTTCATATAATCAACATTTCACTATATTATATTATGAACCTTTTCATCTCTTCCAAACAACAATTTTCTAATGTTATAATTTACATTCCATTCCATAATAAACTATTCCATTCTATTTCATTCTATTAAAAACCTTACATCTAGCCAAACATACCCTAAGGGTACACGAATTAAAAAAAGTTTTGATTGAATGAATTCAATTTTGAATAATATCATAAAACCTATATTAAAACCCGATCTATTGTTCAATCATATACATCTTCATGTTGGAGCCATTCGCCTTGTCCTTACACTTCATGGAAGAAAGGGAATACTTGCTACAGCAAAGATATCTCTTCTAGAAACTACCTATACAATGTACCAGAATGCTTTGATTGATACCTTGCTGACAATGCTCAATAATGGAAGTGCGATTATAACGATAGCACTTGATTTCAACATCAGGTTAGATGATCATGTTTTGTCTGAACGTCTGCAAGTTTAGATCCATATCACTGGATCAGATCAAGATCCTACAGCTATCATGTCTACTTTACATCACCAGATGATTTATCGTCTACAGAATCATGATTTGGACCTTAACGTTCCAAATTCTACTTCGGATGCCTTTTACATGGTTGCTGATTGTTTTAATGATCAGACTATTATCATCCAGATCCTGAAACAACTACCAACACAGGAGCTTGAAAATTTGATGCTTACTAAATGGATCACCAATTACCAAAAGGTGTTTCACGTGCCTCATCGACACTCTTTTCATACCACAACTCCTCCGATTATGAAGACATTAAAAGATGGAACGGTGAAGTCCATCTAAGCAATGCCCAATAAAGATCCCTTTGGATCTTCTATATCCGAGGCTATATTTATGATCCAACCCATATTTTCACATTCGAAAGGTAAATCTGGTCCTCCTTTCTATTATTTCAAATCTAATGGACATCTAGTTTATGTCAATCATCATTGTGGACATTTTGTATGGGATGTCGACCCATCTATGTGCAAACCTGATTGTGAAGTCTATCTCAATCCCGAGTCAGATAGTGATGAGGATGATGAACAAAGGTATGCTAGAAGGAGAAGGAAGAAGAAATAGCCAAAACCTTGTTGTATGCCTTCTCAACAGCATCATCCACATAAGGATAATCTAGATCTAGATGATTCCAGCAAATCTATTGGTCTATAAATGGAAAGCTTCAAACCCAAATCTCTTTGAGAGATGTTGAAATCTTCTACATGTCAATCTAAACCAGTAGTTCTTGTTATGACTCCTACTTTTATACCCTGCATGTTGGTTAAGCCATATGAGGAAGACTTCCTTCTTTACGTAAGAGTACTGATGAATTAACAAGGGTTGTCTATAACCCTTATATTCGAGCCACATGAATCACTTCACAAGGAACACTTGTATCAAATGCTTCTGATGAAGTTCTTAACTAGCAAACATCGAATGTATTAGCACAGAACAAAGTTCTTCTAAGAATTGATTCTAAGTTGGATGGAATCAATTAATAGACTCATGCTAGGCAATATAAAGTCAACGCCATCTCTAAGCATATTCAACAAATGTATTAGTATTATAAAGCTCAGATTCAGCAACTTGATGTTGATCTTCGACATTACATTGCTACACATTATATTGAACCTGATTTTGAAGCCAAAGTTAGAGAAATCCAGAAGATATAAGGAATTGTGCAACAAATGCAAGTTAATATGCAATCTGCACAGTCAAGGACAATATATGGCTCATCCTCTTCGTTATTTTTAAATATTCAGCCAACATACCCATCTCCTGTGTATCAGATGTATCCAAAAGAAGTTGACTATTCAAAAGTCTTCAAGTTCAACTATCCTTTGATTAGACAATATATTCATTCTCAGAAAGCTTAAGAAAAACCCAAAAGGTCAAATTCAAAGCCAAAGCCTGACAGAATTCTTGAGCAACAAGTTTCTGAGACATCAAGGGTTCCTAAGCCGTTACCTTCATACACTAAATTTGAACCAGTTAATCAATTAAGTAAACCATTACAGATCAATACACCTCCAACTTCTCCACCAAAAGTTCAACCTTCCACCTTTTCTACTGGGAAGGACAAAGTGCCTCAGATAGAGTTCATTGCAGCTCTTGCATCTACACATGATGCAGAAGATTCCTCTGCTCAATTAGATAATACAGAAGCTTATTTTGAAGCCTCTTTCCCAACATCTGAAGTCTCTTCAACAATCTCTGAATCATCATCTGAACAGATCTCTGAACCATCTTCTGATTCCTCAGCATAGCTAACTGATCTATCATAATTATCTCAAGTTTTGATGACGATACTTAAACCTACTAAAGTTTAACTAGAAATAAGTGAAGCATATTTCATAGATACTGAACCTTTCAAACCTGAACCAACACCACAAGTAATACCAGATCAGCTAGTTGCACAGGCTCAAGCCAAGCCTACTTCAGGACTTTGGTTCACTTTTGACTATCTACCCCCAAAGGAATGGAGAGATCGATTACATGAATCTAGTGCATGGATAGATCAACAAATGACTCTACCGAATAATCCTTTACTGAATATTTTGTCTGAGTTTGCATCTTGTTTTACTGGTACTTTACGAGAATGGTGGAAACGTATTATTGACTATCAAAGACTTTAGTATATCCAAGTCACTACAGCCGGAGCTCTTCTTGGAATAATTCATAAGGAATTCATTTGTGACTTTCAACTTGTTGACCAACAGATCCGTCAAGAATATTTTGAAATGAAATGTTGTTCACTAGACAAGTGTGATATCCAGAAGCATTATCAACGTATGACAGAAAGGTACTATCTTCTTAATGGTTGGAACGATATTAATCTTCGATATACTTTTATATATCATCCCTTCCAGATCAACTGCAACCAGAGTTACAAAGGATCATTGTTTCTTTACAAAAAGATATGGTTAATATATCTCTCGGAGAAATTTACCAGCTTGCTTTACCTTCTCTTGATAAGTTATATGATCAACATGCCTTATTCAAGAACATCATTAAGGGTGGTCCAATTCTCAAAAAAGCTTATAAGAAGCCTTATCTTCAAATCAAGTGCAAAGAATAAAAGACTTGTGATTGTCATAACAAGAAGAAAGATCATTTTCGACAAGTCTATTATAGAAGAAAGTTCTGTAGACAAATGGAAGGCTACAAGCCTTTCAGAAAAAACATATATGAGCAAGAATGGCAAGAAGAGAAGAGTGGTTCGATTCTTCAAAAAGTCTTCACATTATAAAAAAGTTGATCATTGTTTTCTCTGTGGACAACCAGGACACTTTATACGTGCTTGCCCTCACAAAACTAAGAATGATGTCAAGTTATAAAACCAGATGCAATCAATTTTGCCTTTTCATTCTTCTAATAACTTTGGAGATGTGATTGAAGAACAATCTCATGAAGATGAGGACACAAAGTTTGTTATTTCTGTCACGACCTCTGAAGATGAGGAATCCTCTAACTCCTCTACTTCTCTAGAGGATGACTCACTATATATCCTACAATAGACTTGTATGAAGTTATATCCTACTCCAGTTCAACGACCATACGTCTAGATCCATCTTTTCATACATGATAAATATGATATACCATCAAAGCTATTGGGTTTATGGTTACTGGATCCAGCCGTACGATCATGAAGCCTAACATCTTATCCTCTGAAGCATGGACCTCACATGATGAATATTTTACTGCTACTGATAGTAACTCCTTTAAGATTGGGCTAATCACTAAAATAATAATCAGAATTCGATTCTTTCCACAATGTACAGTTTGGACTAAAGTTTTTGGAAGCAATCTACCTGGACCAGACATTCTCATTAGTATGGATGTATACAGTAAAGCTTCATATTTGCAAATCCTACCCACAGATCTCAGGTATCGATCATTTTTCAATCCTTACACTAAAATAAAGAATGTGTTTGAACTAACCCAAGCTCCTGCACTATATACTACACTGCGAGATAAAATGTTTGGAATATTGTCCTTAATCTTATGCACAGTTTTCTCACTCGTATCCTCTGTGAAAAAATGCTAACTTTTTTGAAAGTCTACCCTTTAAGAAGAATGAGGATATAAATCCCACGAAAGTGACACATCTAGGGATGAACCCTGATGATCTAAAGCTTGCATAAGATGAGTGTGCAATCCCGTTGAAGCAAGGACTTATTGAGTCTACAAAGTCAGATTGGGTTTGCCAGGCGTTCTATGTCAATAAACGTTCAGAGCAAAAATGTTGAAAAAAGGTATTAGTAATTGACTACAAGCCTCTGAATGCATTCCTGCAAGATAACAAGTTTCCTCTTCCAAAGATAAGTACTCATGTACTATTCCTCAAAGAAGCTGCTATCTTCTCAAAATTTGATCTTACAAAAAGATTTTGGCAACTGGGTATTCTCCCAACTGAAAGATATAAGACTGCATTATGCATTCTCAATGTACAATACCAATGGACTGTTATGCTATTTGGGCTTAAAGTCACCCCATCATTATTTTAAAGAACAATGACTAAGATCTATGACCCTATTCTCTACAGTGCAATTATCTACATCAATGACATTCTCTTGTTCTCCAAGACCCATGAGAAACATCAAGTTTTAAGTCAATTATAATGCATATTTGTTGGACTTAATTGTGATTGATTTGTGGAAATTGTGTTCATAAATTGATAGAATTAATTGTTGAATGTTCACAGGTGGTTTTTAATGCCAAAAGGACGAAAAAGGATCGAAAAGAGGAAAGATATGGCAAGAAGTGCGAAAATTCCAGTCTGGGCGAAATTCAAAGATTAGGCGTGGGCACGCCCAAGGACAGAATCCCAAATCTGCAGACTTCCAGAATTTATCTCCAATTAGAACACAATTGCCAAGATTTTGTGGAGCCCTTTTTAAGAAGTTTCCCGCTTAAATTTGAGGAGGATCTAATTGGGATAGGATCCAATAAAAAAATCATGGAGAGATTTTATTTTAAAAAAAGAAGAGGCTGACGTGGAAAAAGGAGAGTTAGGTTTTTGGAGCCAGCAGAAGGCAATCGAGAGGGAGACTCCTGGGCAGCCAACGCAGCAGCAGTTTTTTTTTCTTTGGTGTTTTTCCAGAGTTTTAGGGACTATCGCATATTACTCTATTTTCTTTTAGTTTGCATAGTTTTAATTTCTGGGTATTCTTCAAGTAGTTAATTCGTAGGTGTCAATTTCTGGGTTCTTGTTCTTAAAATTTCTGCACACTTTCTTCTTTGTTTCTGATTCTATTATTAAAGACTAGTTATGGAGATTGTTCTCTCAATTATTTCTTTTGTTTTCAATTCAAGTATGATTAACTAATTTCCTTATCTTGGTTGAGGGATCCATGTCCATGCTATTGTGGTGAGATGTTCTGAATCTTCTTCATATTTATTAACGTTCATTGGGTAATTTCAAATTAATCTTTTTAACTGGATTCGTCAGTTTCTAGGTGCGCAACTAGGAATTAATGGATTTAGTCGCTAGGTTAACAAAATCTGACGTTCAATTTCGTTAACCACAAGTAGCAATTAGGATTAACTCCTCTACGTTAGAGTCGGAAAATCCTAAGAAATTATCCACTTGATTGATTTCATGTCGTACATGTTATCACTCGTCATTGGTTCTTAATGCTATTATGCAATTAATCTATGATCGTATCTAGATTGTTGTTTAATAAGGTTGCTAGGATA
>JANJEY010135590.1:0-14979 GCA_024703695.1 Erythroxylum cataractarum
TTACCTAATTAGCTCTATAGGCATACTTGTTTATCTTAATGAACATACAACTAGCTTGATAAGAGTGGGATATGCTATGTTTCATATGGCTATGATTCTTGGTGGAGATGTAGGGAAATGTCGTACGAATCCAATGGCTTAAGAATCAAGTCATTTGGAGGTCTAGAGGAGAAGTTATGGTCAAAAGAATCCTTTGTACATGCCTTGGCGCAATTGTCATAACTCTCACTACAGATGTTAGATTGACTTCGTTTTTAGACTATTGGAAAGAGGACTTAAAGATCTACAAATTTTATGAGGACCTTGAAGGCAAATTATATCTTTTGACATCTGTATCATCTCACTTTTGCATCATCTCACTTTCCTTTCGTCTTAGTTCTATTGTCTCATTTCTTCCGTCTCATTTTCTTCCGTCTCATTTCTTCCCCAGAACGTCTCCACTTATAAAGATCATTAATTTTGAATCCAATGTCCAAAATTTTCATACTATATATTGTTGAAAAAATAAAAGAAATATCTACAACTTTCCAGAAGGTATCTTTGCTAAAATCTATTTATATTAATTCTAAATTTGCCCCTAAAGTCCGAAGACGAAAATTTCCATTGCTACTCCAACGTACTGCACCAAATTCTTAACTTCATGAAATTTTGAGATTTTTAGAGATAGAATTGAAATTTTATGTCTTCATAAAAAATATAGCCATATATCTCTAGATTAATCCAAATTAAAAATCATCCCGTTTGGATAACTAGACAAAACGTTATGGTTAAAAGACTGAAGCATATTCAATGAACATTTTCCAGATCACTACCAATTTTATTTCCAAATCTTTCATTATCTCAACTCATACCAAGATCACTGTTTCTACTTCCTCTACTTCTCACTTTCAATACATCACATTTAAAACAATCATACTCAGAAGTTGTCAATGAATGCATGTACACTTATTTTTGTGAAAAGATTCAATATTCATGTGCATATATCCTAACATTATGCATGAGCAAGAAAAATGTATTTCCTTAATCTCTCTTTGAGCTCACATGTACCGAAATTTCAGGTCCTAACCCTTAATATGGGGACGAGATGTTACAATAGCCACCTCTTTAATTGCTAACTATAACAACAATTCAAGTCATTGCAATCACCACGTGGTTCAATTGCACACTGCCATTGTGACGAGATTTCTCAAAAAAATTCAAAATAACACGATGAACAACAACCACACAAAAATAGTACACATACTTTGCTAACCCATACCAATGACAGACATCCATAAGCATCACATGCATAACACTGCTAACTCTCATCTTTCGACGCTTTTATTGTTTTGGACTTTTAATTTCCATATACGTCTTATAAATCTAAACTATTTCAGATTTTGGGTTTCTAAATTACAATTTTCATATTATGCACCTATGTTAAATCTTAACTTTGGCTTTTCAATTTCTAATTACAATCTTATTGTAATTTCAATTCTAAATTGAATTTAAGATTTCAATATTTTCAATTTAAACTTTCCAGATTAATGTTAGTAAGATCTTAACCCAATTTTTAAGGTTTATGATTTCAATTCCATAACCCAAGATCAATAACAATCAAACAATTTTAATCAAGTTATAGAATTGAAGTTGGCTTTAATAACATTGTTTGAAAATTGGACCAACATATGATCTCGTGCATAGCGGAATAATTAACGAAACTTTTCTTATTTTAATTTTTTGAAAACCAAAATCACTTTACTTCTAGAAAATGATTATTAAAGAAAGTTCATTTTTATTAATTAATGAATGAAAACACTTTTCAAAATTTAACCAAGAAAATATTTTTTTCTAATAAATCATGAAACTTGTTATTCATAAAGAAATAACAATTTCTACACAAATAGAATAATAATTCTCTAAACAAATAAAATCATAAATTTAATTTATCTCAATCAAATTGGAATAATTTAATTAAGAAACATTTTCTTAACTTTAAAGATTCTAATTAATTAATTTTAATCTAACTAAAAATAAATAATTTTATCTTTAAAATAATTTTTCTAGAATTTAAATAGGAATCAATTTAATTATTAATCTTAATCACATTAAGAAAAATAATTGAATTTAATTTTGGAATCGATTTTGAATTTTAAAATAATTTTAAATTTATGTTTGGAATACAAAACATAAATTTATTAATATTACATTAATCTTAAAGTTAAACAAGTCTTTTTCCTGGTTTAGGTTACATTAACAGTAACACCCACTTACCCCTTGGAAGGATATGCAGATGTTACCTAAGATAGGGATTACACATATCAAAACAATATAAAGCGTTGTCATAAATTCAAACAACCAATCATTACTTTTCCGTACATACTCGACTTTAAGCAGAATTTAACCAACATACTGAATTTATCTGAATACATGCTTCAATTACAGCCTCATACTAAATTAAAGTTATTACATTACAAACCCTTATGCTAAATAGGATATAAGCATATATCTGTTTCAAATAATCATCCAAACATTCACATATTCAAAATCACATAAGATTATAAGCAATGTTTACTTATCCATTTTCAAACCGAACTAAAATATCATAGTTCTCATAATAAAATACAACATATCAAAATAGGTTACACATTAGCTTTAGAACAAAACTTGCCAATTTCAAAGTTGAATATTATAATATCAGAATAAAACTTGTCTATAACAAAACAGAATTTGCTTATTTCAGAACATTGCTCAAATGTTTAAGATCAAAGCTTGTTTATATTAGAACTAAGCATATAGTGAAATATAAAACAAGTTAGTCTATTAATCCTTTATAAAGAAGTGGTTAACGGGACTAATATAAAAGATATTGTGATCAGTATCACATAGCATGAGAGACGTATGTCTCAATAACATGAGACATTAAAGTGTCATAGGAGCAGTTGCAGACCCTTCTAGATATGTCTATTTACCCACGACTAGGACTTAATAGTTTTAAAACAAAATGGGTTGATTTCAGAATTCTTATGTGAGGAACATATTGCAACACATACTAGTTTATTCCATTACAAGCTTATGCAACAATGCATCACTAGAGGTATTGAGTCATCACAAATTATGTATATTCATATAAATAGAAAACACTTCCAACACAATCCTAAATATCAAACTCCTCGGATGCTTGATGGTCCAGAAATTAACACAATATCATCGCAAAAATTTCCAATTCACAATCATCCATATCCAACTCATAATACATAAGCCTTTGGAACTCATTATTCATGAACACACCAAGCAATTCAATATTGTATTCATTATTATTAAACCATACATTCTTTATATTATCATCCCAATTAATAATGCGTAATTAAATTAAGTGTTACTCAATTAAATTGAATACCAATTTAAGTTCATAACACACCTTAAACAAGTCCATTTAAGTCATATTATACCAAATAAATTAACTTATCCTTATATAGTTCATCAATTGCACAAAATCCCTTTTTTTTAAACTTCGTAATCATTTCTCACAATTGTGGGATAAGTGACCCGAAACCTCCAATCAGTTGTTTTCATAGGATAAGTTTTTGGATTAGTTTTGTATGGCCATTCTAACCTAGAAAATGATGTTTTTAGACAATACGTTCTCTAAACAAATGTTCCTCTGTGTATTAAGTTTCAAATGAAATACAGTTAATCCAATTTGGTTCATTATTATGAGATTTATACCCAAAATACTATAGACTGTTCCCAACCATGGACAATAACCACAACTCAACTTCAAGCCAAATTTCAGAATCCTTAGTGATAGAAATCAAATTTGGTTCCTTCATTCAATTTGTAGATAGATGTGTATAGTTTAATTTGAATTTAAAATCATCTTATTTTGATGTCCATAGGTCAAGATATGCATAAAATACCGATGCCTAGTTAGTAGAACCACTCCATCTAATAAGTATCCATCATATATCAAGTTTCTAACCTCAATTCTTCATTATTTCATTACACATTTTATCCAATTCAAACATCAAACAATACATATTATAACTTGAAATCAAGTTTAGCATTCCTTTACCTCTTTAAACTTCAAAGAACAACTCTAAGATCAAGCTAAACTAAGCTTTCAAGCAATTAGCATATACATATGATTAAGGCACAACTTTCAGCACCAACTAGAGAATAATACATATGAGTTGCAAGACCTATTTCTTGATGAAATAACTTACATAGATGATGATCCAAGATTTAGCAAAGTTCCAGAAGTTGAGAGGGGGAATAGGAGAATTTCATTGGAGAGAAGAGAGCAAAGTGAAGAATGAGCAAAACAGAAATTGCTCTAGCAGAAATTGCCACATCCAAAGCTAGGTGTCATTGAATTGGAGCAATATATGTCTCCATGCATGAACTTCATGTGTCCTATGTAGATGCCACCATATGTCAATGATACATTAGGCCATACGTCACACATTTAGTGATGTTATTTGTCAGCACATCAACTATGCCATTTGTCAATGTTTTAACCGTGCCAAATGTCACTAACCTATAGGTTAATCGTTCTAATTTTCATGTACCAACTTAACTTGTCACTTAATAATTCTTACTAGACCAAATGGGCATTTAAATACCTTAATTCTTTAATGGCATCAATTTATTCCAATTAGATAACTATGATCTGCTTGACCAAAAATTCAAGTCATATGTCTTTCATATTCTAATCATAGCACAATTCTAACTTCTATCACACATGTACTTTTATTAACATGGATTATTTAAACTAAGGTGTACTTTGGGGCCTTACATTAACCTTGTAACCAAACAAGATAGATCCTACTTTAGTATCCAAACATCTTCAAAGTCATCCATACTGGCAAACACATCTTATTCTAACCCTAGAATAAACTTATCCCAATATTAGGATACCCTTATCCTTGTTACAAAATATCCATATTCTTCTTCTTACAAATCCTAAAATCATAAAGATGAAACCCTAGCCACCACACAAAGAAGTTGTCGCTGCAACCATTGGTGTTGTTGGTGCCACCAGTGTTTCACTCTCCAACATCATAATAGAACATATAGCTGCCATTCACGCATGTTCACGATATTGTGCAGCTACCATTCACGCATGTTCAAGTCGCTAGTTAACAACTTCTGTTACATCTCTTCCGTCAACTTATTCTGGTAGCAAGATGGTGTCATCGCCATTACTCTGACATTCTTCAGGCTGCTGCGTCAACCAACGAGATCCCACACTATTGTCATACGGATCCCAGCTCTCAATTTCTTCTCGCTTACTTCTCTGGCAAGCCCAATTGTCTCAAGCCTATTTCAATTACTAAATCCTACTCGTGCCACCAACAGCTGCCTTTCTAAATACTGACTATAACAACAATTTAAGCCATTGTAATAACCACGTGGTTAAATTGCATACTACCATTGTGACGGGATTTCTCAAAAAATCCAAAATAACACAACGAACAACAACCACACAAAAACAATACACATACTTTCCTAACCCACCCTAATGACACACATCTACAAGCATCATATGCATAATACTGCTAACTCTCATCTTTCGATGCTTTTATTGTTTTGGACTTTTAATTTCCAAATACTTCTTATAAATCTGAACTTTGGGGTTCTAAATTACAATTTTCATATTATGCATCTATGTTAAATCTTAAGTTTGACTTTTCAATTCTAATTACAATCTTATTGTAATTTCAATTCTAAAATGAATTTAAGATTTCAAAATTTTCAATTTGAACTTTCTAGATTAAAGTTAGTAAGATCTTAATCCAATTTTTAAGGTTTATGCTTTCAACTCCATAACCCAAAATCAATAACAATCAAACAATTTTAGTCAAGTTATATAATTAAAGTTGGATTTGATACCATTGTTGAAAAATTAGGCTAGCATCTGATCTCATACGTTGTGAAATAATTACGAAACTTTTTTCTATTTTAAATTTTTGAAACCAAAATCAATTTAATTTTAGAAAAAGATTATTAAAGCTTTTTATTAATTAATAAATAAAACATTTTTCAAAATTTAACCAAGAAAAATACTTTTTCTAATAAATCAAGAAACTTGTTATTCATAAAGAACTAAACAATTCATACATAAATAAAATAATAATTTTCTAAAAAATAAAATCATAAATTTAATTTACCTCAATCAAATTAGAATAAATTTAATTAAGAAATATTTTCTTAATCTTAAAGATCCTAATTAATTAATTTTAATCTAACTAAAAATAATTAATTTTAACTTAAAAAACAACTTTTCTAGAATTTAAGTAGGAATCAATTTAATTTTGGAATTGATTTTTAATTTTAAAATAATTTTAAATTTATGTTTGGAATGAATTTATTAATATTAAATTAATCTTAAAATTAAACAAGCCTTTTTCTTCGTTTAGGTTACATTAACCTTGTAACCAAACAAGATCGATCCTACTTTACTATCTAAACATCTTCAAAGTTAGCGATATTATCAAACACCTCTTATTCTAACCCTAGAATAAGCTTATCCCAATATTCAGATACCCCTATCCTTATTACCAAATATCCATATTCTTCTTCTTACAAACCCTAAAATCATAAAAATAAAATCATAAAAATAAAACCCAAGCCACCACACAAAGAAGCAGTTGGTGTAACCATTAGTGTTGTCAGCGCCACCAGTGTCTTCTTCACTCTCCAGCGTCACAACTGAATGTGTAGCTGCCATTTATGAATGTTCATGCTATTGTTTAGTTGCCATTCACGCATGTTCGCACTGCTAGCCAACAACTTATGTTCCATTACTTCCATTAACTTATTACGTCAAAATAACTTATTACGGTGGCAAGGTGGTGTCGTCGCCCTTATTCTGACATTCATTAAGTTGCTGTTAACCTTCACAAAGGTTGTGGTCGACCAACGACATCCCACACTATTGTCGTACACATCACATCTCTCAATTTCTTCTCTCTTGATTCTCCAGTAACCCTAGTTGTCTCAAGCCTATTGCAATTACTAACCCCTACTCGTGCCGCCAACAGCTACTTCTCTAACATCTGACTATAATAGCAACTCAAGCCATTGCAATCACCACTTATTTCAATTTCATACAGCCATTGTGACGAGATTTCTCAAAAATTCCAAAATAACACAACAAACAATAACCACACAAAAACAGTACACATTCTTTCCTAACCCATACCAATGATAAACATCCTCCAACATCACATGCATAACACTATTAGCTCTCGTCTTTCGATGCTTATTGTTTTGGACTTTTAATTTCCATATACGTCTTATAAATCTTTTTTTTTTCAGATTTTGGGATTCTAATTACAATTTTCATATAATGCGTCTATGTTAAATCTTAACTTCCGAATTGCAATTTCTAATTACAATCTTATTGTAATTTCAATCCTAAATTGAATTTAAGATTTCAAAATTTTCATTTTGAACTTTCTAGATTAATGTTAATAACATCTTAATCCAATTTTTAAGGTTTATGATTTCAATTCCATAACCCAACATAAATAATAATCAAACAATTTTAGTCAAGTTATGGAATTAAAGTTAGTTTTTAAACCATTGTTGGAAAATTAGGCCAGCATCTGATCCTGTGCGTAGCGAAATAATTACGAAACTTTTTCTTATTTTAATTTTTTGAAAACCAAAATTAGTTTAATTCTTTGAAATGATTATTAAAGAAAGTTCATTTTTATTAATTAATAAATGAAAACACTTTTCAAAATTTAATAAAGAAAAATATTTTCTAATAAATCAAAAAGAAATTTATTCATAAAGAAAGAAACAATTCTAAATAAGTAGAATAATAATTCTCTAAACAAATAAAATCATAAATTTAATTTATCTCAATCAAATTGAAATAAATTTAATTAAGAAATATTTTCTTAATTTGAAAGATTTTAATTTATTAATTTTAATCTAACTAAAACAATTAATATTAACTTTAGAAAGAACTTTTCTAGAATTTAAATAGAAATCAATTTAATTTTTAATCTTAATCACATTAATAAAAATAATTGAATTTAATATGGAATTGATTTTAAAATTTAAAATAATTTTAATTTTATGTTTGGAATAAAATTATTAATATTACATTAATCTTAAAGTTAAACAAGCCTTTTTCTTCGTTTAGGTTACATTAACATTGTAACGAAACAAGATAGATCCTACTTTAGTATCCAAACATCTTTAAAGTTATCCATATTGTCAAACACCTCTTATTTTAACCCTATAATAAGCTTATCCCAATATTAAGATACCCTTACGCTTGGTACCAAACATCCATATTCTTCTTCTTACAAACCCTAAAATCTTAAAGAGGAAACCCTAGCCACCACACAAAGAAGTATTTGGTGCAACCAGCAATGCTGTCGACGTCGTTAGTGTCTTCTTCACTCTCCAACGTCACAACTGAATGAGTAACTGCCATTCATGCAAGTTCACGCTATTATGCAGTTTACATTCACACATGTTCGCATCGCTAGCCAATAACTTTGGTTCCATCACTTAGATCAACTTATTACGTGCCAAGGTGGTGTCGCAGCCCTTACTCTGAGGTTCTTCAAGCTGTTGTTAACCTTCTCTAAAGTTGCCGCCAACCAACGACGTCCCACATTGTTGTCGTACACATCACAACTCTGAATTTCTTCTTGCTTACTCTCTAGCAACCCTAGTTGTCTCAAGTCTATTGCAATTACTAACTCCTAATCGTACCACCAGCAGGTGCTTCTCTAACTGCTGACTATAACAACAATTCAAGCCATTGCAATCACCACCCGGTTCAATTATATACTTCCATTGCAACGAGATTTCTCAAAAAATTCAAAATAACACAACGAACAACAACCACACAAAAAAAACACATTCTTTCCTAACCCATAGCAATGAGAAACATCCACAAGCATCATATGCATAACACTGCTAACTATTATCTTTCGATGCTTTTATTGTTTTGGACTTTTAATTTCCATATATGTCTTATAAATTTGAACTTTTTCAAATTTTGGGATTCTAAATTGTAATTTTCATATAATGTGTCTATTTTAAATCTTAACTTTTGCTCTGCAGTTTCTAATTACAATCTTATTGGAATTTCAATACTAAATAGAATTTAAGATTTCAAAATTTTCAATTTGAACTTTTCATATTATAGTAAGATCTTAATCCAATCTTTAAGGTTTATGATTTCAATTCCATAACCCAAGATCAATAACCATCAAACAATTTTAATCAAGTTATGGAATTAAAGTTGGCTTTGAAACCATTGTTTGAAAATTAGGCCAGCATCTGATCCCGTCCGTAGCGGAATAATTACGAAATTCTTTCTTATTTTAATTTTTTGAAAACCAAAATCAATTTAATTCTAGAAATGATAATTAAAGAAAGTTCATTTTTTATTAATTAATAAACGAAAGCATTTTTCAAAATTTAACAAAGAAAACTATTTTTTTAATAAATCAGGAAGCTTTTTATTCATAAAGAAAGAACAATTTCTAAAAAAGTAGACTAATAATTCTCGAAACAAATAAGATCATAAATTTAATTTATCTCAATCAAATTGGAATAAATTCAATTACGAAAAATTTTCTTAATTTTAAAGATTCTAATTTATTAATTTTGATCTAACTAAAAATAACTAATATTAACTTAATAAACAACTTTTTTAGAATTTAAATAGGAATCAATTTAATTATTAATCTTAATCAAATTAAGAAAAATAATTGAATTTAATTTTGGAATTGATTTTTAATTTTAAAATAATTTTAATTTTATGTTTGGAAAAAATTTATTAATTACATTAATCTTAAAGTTAAACAAGCTTTTTTTCTTGGTTTAGGTTCCATTAACCTTGTAACCAAAAAAGATAGATCCTACTTTATTATCCAAACATCTTTAAAGTTATCCATGTCGTCAAACACCTCTTATTCTAACCCTAGAATAAGCTTATCCCAATTTTAGGATACCCTGATGCTTGGTACCAAACATCCATATTCTTCTTCTTACAAACCCTAAAATCATAAAGAGGAAACCCTAGCCACCACACAAAGAAGCAGCTGGTGCAATCACTAGTGTTGTCGGCGCCGTCAGTGTCTTCTTCACTTTCTAGCGTCACAATTGAATGTGTAGATGTCATTCATGCATGTTAATGCTATTGTGCAGTTGCCATTCACACATGTTCGCACTACTAGCCAACAACTTCTGTTCCATCACTTCCATCAACTTATTACGGTAGCAAGGTGGTGTCGTCGCCCTTACGCTGACGTTGTTCAAGTTATTGTTAACCTTCTCTAAAGTTGTCACCAACCAACGACATCCCACACTATTGTCGTACACATCACAGCTCTCAATTTCTTCTTGCTTCTCCAGCAACCCCAGTTGTCTCAAGCCTTTTGTAATTACTAACTCTTACTCGTGCTACCAGCAGTTGCCTTTCTAACCACTGGCTGTAACAACAATTCAAGTCATTGCATTCACGAACAACAACCACACAAAAATAGTACTCATACTTTCCTAACCCATACTAATGACAAACAAGCATCACATGCATAACATTGCTAACTCTCATCTTTCGATGCTTTTATTGTTTTGGATTTTTAATTTCCATATACATCTTATAAATCTAAAATATTTAAGATTTTGGGTTCTAAAGTAGATTTTCATATTATGCATCTATGTTAAATATTAACTTTGCTTTTCAATTTCTAATTACAATCTTATTGTAATTTCAATTCTAAATTGAATTTAAGATTTCAAAATTTTCAATTTGAACTTTCCATATTAATATTAATATGATCTTAATCCAATTTTTAATGTTTATGATTTCAAATCCGTAACCCAAGATCAATAACAACTAAACAATTTTAATCAAGTTATAGAATTAAAGTTGGTTTTGATACCATTATTGAAAAATTAGGCCAGCATCTGATCTCGTGCGTAATGAATTAATTACAAATTTTTTTCTTATTTTAATTTTTAAAAAACCTAAATAATTTGAATTCTAGAAAATGATTATTAAAGAAAATTCATTTTTATTAATTAATAAATGAAAATACCTTTTAAAATTTAACGAAGAAAATTACCTTTTCTGATAAATCAAGAAACTTGTTATGCATAAAGAAATAAACAATTTCTAAATAAATAGAATAATAATTCTCTAAACAAATAAAATCATAAATTTAATTTATCTCAATCAAATTAGAATAAATTTAATTAAGAAACATTTTCTTAATTTTAAAGATTCTAGTTAATAAATTTTAAACTTCATAAAAATAATTAATTTAAACTTTAGACACAACTTTTCTGAAATTTAAATAGGAATCATTTAATTATTAATCTTAATCACATTAAGAAAAATAATTGAACTTAATTTTGGAATTGATTTTTAATTTTAAAATAATTTTAAATTTATGTTTGGAATAAATTTATTAATATTACATTAATCTTAAAGTTAAACAAGCCTTTTTCTTGGTTTAGGTTGCGTTAACCTTGTAACCAGACAAGATAGATCTTACTTTAGTATCTAAACATCTTCAAAGTTATCCATATTGTCAAATACCTCTTATTCTAACCCTAGATTAAGCTTATCCCAATATTAGGATGCCTTTATCCTTGTTACCAAACATCCATGTTCTTGTTCTTATAAACCCTAAAATCATAAAGATGAAACCCTAGCCACGACACAAAGAAGTTGTTGTTGCAACCATTGGTGTTGTTGGTGTCGCCAGTGTCTTCTTCACTCTTTAGCATTACAATTGAACACGTAGCTCCAATTCTCATATGTTCACACTATTGTGCAACTACCATTCATGCATGTTCGTGTCGCTGGCTAACAACTTCTCTTCCATCACTTCCATCAACTTATTACGACAGCAAAGTGGTGTCGTCACCCTTACTCTGACATTCTTCAAGTTGTTGTTAGCCTTCTCTAAGGCTGCTGCCAATCAACGACATCCCACATTATTGTCGTACGTATCATAGCTCTCAATTTCTTCTCGCTTGCTTCTCCAGCAACCTCAATTGTCTCAAGCCTATTGTAATTACTAACTCCTACTCGTGCCACCAACAATTGCCTCTCTAACCGTTGACTATAACATTAATTCAAGCCATTGCAATCACCACCTGGTTTAATTACATACTGCCATTATGATGGGAGTTCTCAAAAAATCCAAAATAACACAACGAACAACAACTACACAAAAATAGTACACATACTTTACTAACCCATACGAATGACAAACATCCACAAGCATCACATGCATGACACTGCTAACTCTCGCCTTTCGATGCTTTTATTGTTTTGGACTTTTGTTTCATATACGTCTTATAAATCTGAACTTTTTCAGATTTTGGGATTCTAAATTACAATTTTCATATAATGTGTCGATGTTAAATATGAACTTTTGCTTTGCAATTTCTAATTACAATCTTATTGTAATTTCAATTCTAAATTGAATTTAAGATTTCAAATTTTTCAACTTGAATTTTCCTGATTAATGTTAATAAGATCTTAATCTAATTTTTAAAGTTTATGATTTCAATTCTATAACCCAAGATCAATAACAATCAAACAATTTTAATCAAGTTATAGAATTAAAGTTGGCTTTGAAACCATTGTTGGAAAATTAGGCCAGCATTTGATCCCGTGCACAACAAAATAATTACTAAATTTTTTCTTATTTTAATTTTTTTGAAAACCAGAATCAATTTAAGTCTAAAAAATGATTATTAAAGAAAGTTCATTTATTATTAATTAATTAATGAAATTTTTTTTCAAAATTTAACAAACAAACATATTTTTTTAATAAATCAAGAAAATTTTTATTCATAAAGAAAGAAACAATTTCTAAATAAGTAGAATAATAATTTTCTAAACAAATAAAATCATAAATTTAATTTATCTCAATCAATTTTGAATAAATTTAATTAAGAAAAAATTTCTTAATTTTAAATATTATAATTAGTTAATTTTAATCTAACTAAAAATAATTAATTTTAACTTTAGAAACAACTTTTTTAGAATTTAAATAGGAATCAATTTAATTATTAATCTTAATCACATTAAGAAAAATAATTGAATTTAATTTTGGAATTGATTTTTAAATTTAAAATAATTTTAAATTTATGTTTAGAATAAGTTTATTAATATTACATTAATCTTAAAGTTAAACAAGGCTTTTTCTTCGTTTAGGTTGCATTAACCTTGTAACCAAACAAGATAGGTCCTACTTTAGTATCCAAACATCTTTAAAGTTGTCCATACTGTCAAACACTGCTTATTCTAACCCTAGAATAAGCTTATCCGAATATTAGGATACCCTTATGCTTGGTACCAAACATCCATATTCTTCTTCTTACAAACCTTAAAATCATAAAGATGAAACCCTAGCCACCACACAAAGAAGTTGTTGTTGCAACCATTGGTGTTGCTAGTGTCTTCTCCACTCTCCAGCGTCACATGAATGTGTAGCTGCCATTGACGCATGTTCACGCATTTTCACGTCGCTAGCTAATAGCTTCTCTTCCATCACTTCCATCAACTTATTATGGCAACAAGGTGGTGTCGTCACCCTTACTCTAACGTTCTTCAAGCTGCTGTTAACCTTCTCTAAGGCTACCGCTAACCAACGACATCCCACATTGTTGTTGTATGCATCACAACTATCAATTTCTTCTCGCTTGATTCTCCAACAACCTAGTTGTCTCAAACTTATTGCAATTACTAACTCCTACTTGTGCCACCAGCAGCTACCTTGCTAACCACTGACTATAACATCAACGTAAGTCATTGTAGTCACCACATGGTTCAATTGCATACTGCCATTGTGACAGGATTTCCCAAAAAACCCAAAATATCACAATAAACAAAAACTACACAAAAACAGTACATAATATGTGCTTAAATGTTAATACATTTAATCTATTACACTTAGTGATTAATGCCTTAAAATGCTTCAGACACTCACTTTAGCTCAAACTTGATTTTAGGTACATTTCAGAAATAAAGGAGTTAAAATGACCCAAAAGTATACTCATTGAGTTATTTTTTAAAGATTCATACTCGCTTGTCTTCACAGAGCAAGAAGAAGAAGATTAAAAGCAAGAGAAGACAAGAAAACATCAAGATGAAGAGCATTTGGCAGCTGACGGCCATCTAGAAAAATGTCATGGTCATCACATCTATGCAAGGGATTGCATGGGCATGAGACCACTCTCACGCCCATACAAGGGTGTTTCACAAGTGTGAGACACCACTCACACCCATGAGAGGTGACTCACAAGTGTGAGATACTTCTCATACTCATGAGACACCACTCATAGGCATGAGACAATTCTCACCCCATGAGAAAGGCCACCTATCCACTTTTAAACTTAGTTTTTAACTATAAAAGGAATGTTATGTGATGGCTAAGGGAGGGAGCGAACAGAAGTAGCCAAACTTGCGATTTTCTTCATTTCTATACAGTTTTCAATTCAAATAGAGTCGTTTATGGATAATGCTTGGAGATTAATGGAGAAGATGGAGGGCTAACCTTCTCGATGCTGGTTGGTGCAATAGACGTTAAGGGGCACATTATCTTTTCTTTCCCACTTTTTGGATTATTTACATTATCTTGTATATATTGATTTGGTATTGTAGGATAATGATTTTGATGCTCCATTGAATTATTTTTCATGAACACTCATTATTAGAACTTGAATACGATACGTAATAGTCGTGTTTGAAATTGTATGTGAAAATGAACGGTATTGAATCATTCGGGATAACGTAACATAAGTTAAATAATCTGAGTTTGTGTGATTATTGCTTAGATTGGTCCGTTTTTTTTACTTGTAATGCAGCTGTCTGATTGAACTTAGAGAGCTTATTTTAGGTGTAACACCCAAATACCCCCTAGGAGGATACATGGATGTCACCCAAGACAGAACAAACAAAATCAAACATTACACATATGCATTGTTTTAAAATCTAAG
>JANJEY010135603.1:0-14976 GCA_024703695.1 Erythroxylum cataractarum
TGTAAAACTCATCTTTTGGATAATGATTTATGGATGTGTTTGTTTTAATCATGAAAGCAAGTTTTGAGTTTGTTCACAGTGGGTCCAATGAGCTTCCGATGGTCTTTTCCTTAATCGTTTAATTAACATGTTTCACCCCACGCATACAGCATCACGCTCTCATGTCCGATGTTGGGCACCGGCGGCGGGGTCCAACATTGATAGTTGTTGATTGTATCATATTTTAGTGGGTAGTTTGATGTGTTTTTAGCTATTAATTTGATTACTTAGTATGTTTTTAGGTTAGAAGTGTGTTAGTTTATTAAAGATTTGTGTTTTTACATGTTTTATAAGTTAGAGCATGTTTTTTAGCTTCAATGTTGTGTATTTGAGGTGCCTTGATGAGTTTGCCACTTCTTCAGAGTTAATATCGAAGAACAGAGGAATTTTAGAGGGAACTCGGGCCACAACACAGGCCCACAATTGTGACAGGATACAAGCCACGATCGTGACAAAAGAATCAAGATTGGTCCACAATTGTGGCTTGCATGCCGCGATTGTGACAGAGAGCTTACTTAAGGGCCACAATCGTGTCATATAGGCCATGATCGTGGCCAGCGTTAGGACACACATTGGGACACTTCTATACTCAAGTTTTAAGGGACTTTTCGATCTTTTTGAACCCTAAAAAGACCTTAGGTTATCCTAAATGGAAAAAAAACCTAGGCCTTCTTTACACATTTTTAGAAAGGTAACAACCACCATACAATTTTTCTCTTGACCATTCATATAAAGACATAAGTTTGTAAGGCAAAAAGTGGGAATTGGGATGATAATCAAGAGCTTCCTTCAAGCTTCCATTTTCTATATTTTCATATACAAAAAGGGAAGAAATCTACCATTGTATTTGTTTTCTTTTTATTTTTAGTATGTTTTGTGTTATGGAAACTATGGATGTGGTTGAACTTTTTTTTTAATTACGAGTGGTTGAATTTATTATAGAGATTACTTTTAAACTACTTATTGAACTTCTACTTTTTTATTTTTAATGAATGAATGCTTTTGATAAATATTGTGCTTAAACCTTACTATATATTGGGAAATTGAGTTGGGTAAATTGTATAGGGATGTACAATGAGAGTTGGCACCCTATAGACCAGCAATTTTCAAGTTAATTGATTAGTTATAGAGAGTCTTAACGAATTAGTTGATTATCCATAGGATAGTTTCATCACTAGTTAAATTGGTGGACTAATTTTGTAGATTGAGAGATTGCATAGTCAATTTCATTTAATTTGGCTATGAACATCTAATTAGCATTGAGAGAGGGTGATTGAAGCATTAGAACGTTTTAGGTGAGGCATAATTCAATCAATAAGATAGGAGGGAGACAAGATAGGAAAAAGTGATCTATAATTTTTAATCTTGAAATCAAAGTTTCTGCACTTTTGTTACATTATTTGTTCATCGTTATTTTGTTTGATTTAGTTTATTTTTCAGTTTTTATTATTTGAATTTAAGTCTTAAACAAAGCATAACTTGAATTTTGTGGTGTCTTAGCGTAATCTCTGTAAGACGATATCCATTTTTTTACTATAAGTAATGACCCATATACTTGCAGTTTTTAGAGTAAAATAAGTAGTCTGTTTTTGCGTTCAACAGTCACAGGAGCATAGTGGTGTGGGTGCTTCAAACAAGTCACTAAAGTAAGTAAGTAAGGAGCCCAATGCATCAATGCATGTTAACTTAAGTGTTATGTCCCCTGTTGGATATGAATGATTTGCATAAAGTTGTAGGAGCATTTCTCGATCTTGACTTTGCTTGAGGGTTCTAGAGGTCACTTCTCCTTGAAGAGCTTTGAGTTCTAAGGTAGTTGACCATTGTAATTGCACCTTTCTCCCTTCACATTAAATTGTTTCTACATTTTTCCAAAGTCCCATAAGATAGGTCCAAGTGTTTGTAACCATTGTGCACCTAACACAACATCACAACCTTCTAAAACCAATAAGAAAAAAAATCCACTTCCACTGGTGTGCCTTACAACATCAATTGTACTCCAATACAACGACCTGGGCTTGACAACCTTTAACCATTGATTCTCCTTCTTAGCTCTTCTTTCGGCTACTCCTCTCTTAATTTAGAAGAATTGTCATTATTTGAATCGACTAGGACTTCTGCCTCTTAAACCCTGACAACGCTTCCTTCACTTCCACCTTCCTTTCCCCAACCATTTCCATAACTCCCACACTGCATAACAACTGCAATAAGTTGTTATCTCTTCTACAGATTTCTTGATCTTGCCCAAACATGCAAACCTGCAAACAACCAAAAAATTTAGTCTCCAGTCTCCAAACACGGACACAAAATTTCTAACCCTGCTTTCATCTATACAACAAAACATCCCACCAAACCCTAATTCAAAATCTACTCTTCCTTCCCCTCTTAGTCCCACAGTTCCTTACCCCTCTTCCCCATCCTTTTCTATAACTACCCCTACCCTTCTAATGGTTGCATCTTATCCTAAAGGAACTAACCCTAGACAATGCTAAAGGAACTAGGAAAACATGAAAATAGGTGGTTGGAGATAACTCAGGCTCCTCTTTGATTTTCATCCCTCCTATAGAGATGGATGGTAAACTAATAGTACTGGCTCCTAATTTAGAAGTTTTACAACAAGGAGCTAAGACATGAGAAGTTACTCTTATAGTTTTCTTCATGGAAAAAAGGTCTGCATTTTTGGATATACAAGCACGGACTGTGAGGAATTGGAAAGGAAGAGGGCTTATAGTGGTAATGCTAACCGAAGAAGACAACATAATTTTTACTTTTTCTTCCAAATCGGAAGCTTAAAAGGTTCTATAAGAGGGCCGATGGCATATCACTCAACTTCCTCAATTTCTCCAAAATTGGCATCTAGGTATAGAGCTTGAAAAAATTAAAATGAAGAACATTTCCTTATGGGTGAATCTTCACAATATCCCCTTAGAGTGCTAGACTACAAAGGGGTTGAGTATGCTTGGAAGCTACTTGTGGAAATTGATCTGCATTGTTGGACCCCAAAATTTTTTTAATTATTAATGATTTATTAGTTTCATTATTTTTTGAATCGAGTCATTAAATTTAGTAAGCATGAATAGATATTAGAATTAGATGGAAAGATTAGAATTAGTTAGAATTAATATGGTGTATAATAGGTTAAGTGGTTAGTAGGCTTATGTTAAATGAAAGAAGGATGGTAAATATGGAAAGCCTAGTTTAATGAGGGGAAAAATGGGAAGAAAGACTAATAAAATGGGCTTAAATTAGAAGAAGGGAAGAGAGAATCGTGAGAAGCCATAGAGAAGGGAGAAAAACATAGAGAAAGAAGAGAAGAAGGAGAAAATCATGGGAGAAGCTATGAAAGGGAGAAAAGAAGAAGAAAAGAAGAGAAATCTAGTTTGTTAAGGTAGGTTAATCATCTTTTCTTCTTGTTTTATCAAAGAAATGGGTTGTGTTGAGGATGAAGGAGTTAGAGAGAGAAAAGGGTTTGTGTAGAAAATGACAGGTTTGTGTTGGAAGAAGATGAATTAAGAGAACCCAATTGATTTTAGGGTTTCTAAACTAGGACTTAGTTTTTCTATCCTAGATGGACTATGGGTAGGTTAGGTTCAAGCTTAATTTGTGTTTATGGCAATTTTTTTTTATTTTTGAAGTTTATTAATTTTATTAGAATTTGTTTTGAATGAAACCTTGGTTGTTTTAGGAAACCAAGAGAATCCTACCCAAGAGTAAGGGGAAGAGCAAGCTTGACTTGGATTTTGCAAGCTAATTAGGTGGGTAAAGTATTTATGGTTATTGTGTAATTGGACAAATTCTTGCCTATTGGTATATGTTGGATTGATTGGATTTGATTTGTTTGAAATTGACTTGTTTGTAAATGTGGAAAATGCATGATAAATTATGACTATGTGATACCTCGAAAAAGGTTATGACATTTTGAATTAAATGAAAAGAAGACAAAGCATAAAAGTATGAACATATGAGAAAACGAATATGTGCTTTTGTTTAGGCAAGAGTGGAATCATTATATTCGTCACTTGCAAGTTGATAAAAGCCTTCTCCTAACTGTCTGCTTGTGACATATGAGCTCCAAAAATATACTTATTCTATTCATTGTATAAACTTTGATTTCTTCATTTTGTTTCCATGGAACCCTTGAGCCATTTATTATGCATTGTGTCTTTAAATTGTCAATTATGATGCATTTGAGTTTTATGTTAATGGCTAAAGTCTATGTTATCTGTTATGAGTTTTAAGCTAAATTGATTAATGTTTGAATCGCCAAAAAAGATAAAGAATACTTAAATTACTGGATATATACATACATATATATACATACATATACATACTAAATATATATACATATATATGTATGTATATGTATGTATATATATGTATGTATATATGTACATACATATGTATATATACATATGTATATGTATATGTATATTATGGATATATACATATACATATGTAGATATACATATCTATATATACATATACATATGTATATATATATATATATATATCTATGTGTACATATGCTTGAATTGTAATCAATTGCCAATAGCTATAAATATATTTGCCAATGAGTTGTGTAGCTCAACTCGATATTTTTCCACTCCTCAGGTGCAAAACAGGAAGGTTAGCAATCCTTGCAAGGCATCGGGACAAACTCCAAGATAGTTAGATATTTTTATAACTAAGTTAGTGACTAGACTTGTAGATAGCTTTATAAGCATATCAAACATTGAGCATCCAATGTATTTTGTATTTTGTGTTAAGCCTTTGATTATAATGTTGATATGTAATTAAAGCAATGCATGAACTTCATTTTGATTTAGAAATAAATTGAGAATTGAAGAAGTTTCCAATGTGTACGTGCATATTTCTCTTGTAGTTGTACATTTCATATTTCAAGTCTTCTATAGGGGTAAAATTATATACTGACTTTAGGGGAACAATTAGATTAATCTAGGCTGAATTAGACAAAGTTGTCTTCTTGGAAGTTGTAGCTCATCCTCTTAGCTTTCCAACGATATAAAGTACATAAATTTGGGATATCGAAGCTAAGAGATATGATCATTATAAGTGGAGATGTTTTGGAGAGTGTAGTTAATGATTTATAACTCTTGGTGTTATAAGGAAGACCTGGTAGAAATCCCTTCATCTGATCAGTCTTAGACTGAATCATCTTAGACTAAACCCCTTCGTCTAATTTAGTCTAACCTTTGTCTGATTCAATTTTGTCCCTTTAGATGACAAAATCTCTCTTTGGTGTCTTCATGAAAGTTGTAAATCTAGAAGTCCTATTTGAAACCATCTTAAGAAGACCTTAATCCAATATCTTTAGTGAAAGTTATGCCAATCATCCCAAAATAGGTTCAATATGATTGAGGACAAAACTATGTTTGATTCTTTTAGCCATAACTACATCATCCAACCTCCAAATGAGATTATTATTGTTTTTAAATAAACTAGAGACATAGAGATACAAATCATTTGAAGGAATGAAATTTTAATTCAGTCCTTAAGACTTTCAATTTCTAGATGGAAGTTGGATATAGTTTGTTGTTTCAGTTTAATAATAGTCTGAAAATGTTTGGGCCCTAACTTTCTGATTTCTGAACCAAATTGAATTATTTTGGTGTCATTAGAATCTTAAGACAATTGGGAAAAATGTTTTGAAAAAGTCAAATTGTAATTCTTGTTAAGGTTTCCAAAAATCCATCTTGAAGTTAAAGAAATGTGTTTGCTCACGTTCTATGACTCCGAATGTTGAGCTCCGGAAGCTGGGTCCAATATTGTTTGGTGTCAGAGCTTAGGTTTTTCCTAGGATTAGAATCTATAGTAGGATGAATTGCTATGCTATGTGATTATTTGTTGCATTGTGAATTGATTGAATTGCATTAAGTGACATGCATGTCATGTATACATGTAGGGATTAAGATCTTAAAATGAAATGTAAGCTAATCGTTGGTGTTTCAATTGAAGGAGTAAGATGCCACCTCTTAGAAGGACACGAGGAGTTTTGCAAGGATTGATTGCACCTGACTCTCTGCCAAGAGAGGAGAGTATTGATGAGTCTGTAGCCCCCAGGAAATACTGAGGCTTCTGTAGGGCCAGTTAGTGAGCCCGTTCGATCACAGGCGTGGGAGTCTCCTCTTCTATAGGAGCAAGTTCTTGTTATATTGGATCAGAGGATATTTCAGGCATTTGCTCAAGTCATGGGCCAAATGCCGCAATCTTCTGCTCCAACCCCAATTAAGAAGGAGAAATAGTTTGACTAGCTCAGGAAGTATGGGGCAGTGGATTTCTATGGTACAACGGATCCAAAAGAAGTCGAGACTTGGTTGAGAAAGACCGAGAGGATACTGGATTAGATGGATTCTGAGGACGATGAGAAAGTTGTGTATGCTGTAAGATTGCTACAGGGAGGTGCTCTGCATTGGTGGGAGAGTGTACTAGGGAGCCAGATAAGACCACCAGTGCTGGCATGGAAGGACTTCTTAGTTGTTTATAAAAAATACCTATCTAAGGTGTATATTCAGTAGAAGTTGAGAGAGTTTTTGAGTCTCACTTAGAGGGAAATGATGGTGAGTGAGAATGAGCGCCGGTTTACACAACTATCCTGGTATGCAGCATAGATGATGATGAGTGAGGCAACTAAGTGTCGTAGATTTGAATCAGGGTTGTATCTAGCTATCAGACAGAAAGTAGTGGTATATAATTTTTGTGATTTTCAACAGTTGGTTGAAACAACACTGAGGGTAGAAAATATTGAGAATATAAAGAGTGTAGTGAATAAAAAGAGAAAAGGGAGAGAACAATTCAAGAGGGGAGGTGGTACTTCTATGCCCGAAAGGAGTGCAGGACTTTCTTTGTGCGGTCTAAAGAGAGGAGCACTAGTGCAAGCGGGCCTAGACCTATGAGAACTCCTACTATTTCTCATCAAGGCTTAATGGCGGGAGGCAGTAGAAGGGGAGAAGGGGATAAGTATTTTGTACCTAAGTGCGATCATTGTGGAAAGTTCCATAGAGGGAAATGCTACAGGTTGACTGGAGCTTAGTTCAAATATGGAGAGAGGGCATATGGCTAGAGAGAGTCTGCAGTATTCAAGAAGAGATGGAACTCAGATGCAAGCTTCAAGGAGAACTGAAACAGTGGGGCACAAGACTGCAACGGAAGTGGGCAGTTCTGAGACAGCTAAGAGAGTGAATCTTCCAAGGAGATCAAAGGGAAAACCACTAGCTAGAATGTTTGCAATGACCCGGGAGGATGCAGAGATCGCTCCAGAAGTTGTGACTAGTACAGTTAAATTATTTGATGCTAATGTTGTTGTTTTAACTGATACAGGGTCTACCTACTCCTTTGTTTCATCGGGTAAAACTATGTATGGTAGAGATTTGAGCCAATTGGATACTCCTTTGATGGTAATTACTCCAATCGGCTAGTATATTGTTATTAGACAAGTTTATAGAGACTGTGAGATATATATTAGAGAGGAACAATTAATGATGGATCTAATGTCATTGAAGATGGGAGAATTAGAAGTGATTTTGGGTATGGATACGTTAGAGAAGTACAATGCTAATGTGGATTGCAAATGGAAGATAGTAGAGTTTGAGTTGAACGAAGGTAGAAAGGTGGTGTTTATAGGAGATAGAAAAGTCAGTCCACCGTAGATTGTTTTGGCTCTGACCGTAAAGGGGAAGATAAGGAAGGGACATGAAGCATATTTTGCCTATGTGGTAGACATGAAGGCAGATAGAGGGAAGTTAGAAGATATACCAGTGGTCATGGAATTCTAGTATGTCTTTCTCAAATAGTTATTAAGACTACCACCACTTAGAAAAATTGAATTTCCCATTAAGCTTCATCCAAGCACAATGCCAATTTCAATTATGCCTTATAGAATGCTCTAGCAGAATTGAAGGAGCTTAAGGAACAATTGGAAGATTTGTTAGAGAAAGTTTACATTAGGGTCGAGTTCTTCACCTTGGGGAACTCCGGTCCTTTTTGTGAGGAAAAAATGGATCATTGTAAATGTGTGTGGATTATAACAAGCTTAACCATGTCACCATTAAGAACAAATATTTGCTCCCGCACATAGATAATTTGTTTGATCAATTGCTAGAGGAAAAAGTCTTTTCTAAGATAGATTTGAGATCGGGTTAGCACCAGTTGAGGATAAAGGAGTTTGATATGTCAAAGACTATTTTCAGAACACGGTATAGGCATTTTGAGTTTCTAGTTATGCCTTTTGGATTGACGAATGCACCCGTAACTTTCACAGATTTGATGAATAGAGTCTTCAAGCTTTTTTTAGACCAATTTGTCATAGCCTTTATTGATGACATATTAGTTTATTTCAAGAGTGACAAGGAGCATGAGGAACATTTGAGGCTTTCCTTGAAGACATTGAGGAAGGAAGAGGTATATGTTAAATTTGAAAAATGTGAATTTTGGCTAAGGAAAGTGATGTTCCTTGGACATGTAGTTTCAGAAAAAGAAGTGCATATGGATCTGAGAAAAATAAAGGCGGTTGTGAAATGGGAAACACCTAAGAATGTAACTGAAGTGAGGAGTTTCTTGGGTTTAGTTTAACATTACAAAAGGCTTGTGGAGGGCTTCTTTATGATAGCAGCTCCACTTTCCAAACTGACAAGTAAGAATCAAAAGTTTGTGTGGATAGAGGAGTTCAATAGCAGTTTTGAGGAATTGAAGAATATGCTCACAATTGTACTAATTTTGACTTTGCCTTCTAGTGATGATGGATACATAGCGTATAGTGATGCCTCGAGGAAGGGATTAGGGTGTGAGTTGATGCAAAGAGATAAAGAGATTGCCTATGCTTCTAGACAATTGAAATCCTATGAGATACTATCCTACACATGATTTGGAATTGGCTGCCATAATTTTTGCATTGAAGGTTTGGAAACATTACTTGTATAGAGTCACTACTAGGGTGTTTACATACCACAAGAGTCTTAAGTATTTGATGAGCCAAAAAGAGTTGAATTTGAGACAGAGAAGATGGTTAGAGCTATTGAAGGGTTATAACTTAATGATAGTGTATCTTCCTTTTTTGAAGGAATTAGCCAAGCTCAGGGTGACATTGAGACATGCCAAATCCGGTGGTGTATTGGCTAATTTTAGAGTAAGGTCAGTGTTGAATGGGAAGATCAAGGAGTTCAGAAGTAAGATGAGCAGGCTTAGAAAAGAGATTAAATGTGGCAAAACTTCTGAAATAGAGGTAAGGCAAGATGGATTGATGATGGTAGGAAATAGACTATATATTCCTGATATGCAAGAGTTGAAAGAAGAGATTCTTTATGAGGCATATAATGTGCTTTATGCAATGCACCTAAGAAGTACGAGAATGTATACAGATTTGAAGGAGCATTTTTGGTGGAAAGGAATGAAGAAAGAAGTTTTGCAGAATATGCTAAAAGATGCTTAGTGTGCTAGCAAGTCAAGACTGAACACCAGGCATCTTCAAGCAAGTTTAAACCTTTGTCAATTCCAGAATGAAAATGGGAGAAGATTACGACGGATTTCTTGATGGGATTGCCGAGGACTAGTAGGAAGCATGATGTAATATGGATGATTGCTGATAGGCTGACTAAGTGAGCACATTTCTTGCCATTAAACAGACGAATTATTTGAATGCTTTGGCCAAGAAATATATGGATGAGATAATCAGGCTTCATGGGATTTCAAGTTAGATAGTCTCGGATAGAGATCCTAGGTTCACCTCCAAATTTTGTGAAAGCTTATAGGAGACTTTAGGAACTAAGTTGCACTTTAGTACAACTTTCCATCCACAGACTAATAGACAATTAGAGAGGACAATACAAACATTGCGGGCAATGTTGAGAACTTGTGTTTTGGATTTCAAAGGCTCATCGGATGATTAGTTGCCTTTAATCAAATTTGCTTATAATAATTCCTATCACTCGGGAATTCAGATGGCACCTTATAATGCTTTGTACAGTAGGAGGTGTAGAACTTCTATTTGTTAGGATGAAGATAGTAAAAGGAGACTTTTAGGGCCTGAGTTGATACAACTCACGGTTGATAAGATTAAATTGGTGAAACAGAAAATTAAAGTAGCTCAAGATAGAATAAAGAGCTATACGGATGCACATAGAAGGGAGATGGAATTTAAAGTTAGAGACAAAGTGTTTCTTAGATCATCTTTATAGAAAGGGGTCTTGAGGTTTAGTAAGAATGACAAGCTTAGCCCAAGATGCATAAGCCCTTATGAGATCATTGAGAAGATTGGACCTTTAGCCTACAAGTTAGCTTTGCCACCAGAATTGTCTAAGATTTATAATGTCTTCCATGTATCGATGTTGAGGAAGTACCGACAGATCCTTCATACATCGTTCAACCTTCAGAGGTCCAATTAAGGGAGGATTTGACGTATGAGGAGCAACCGGTGGAGATCCTAGATTCAAAGGAAAAGATTTTGAGAAATAAGGTTGTAAAGCTAGTTATCCACACCTCTTAAATGTCTCAGGTAAGAATTTCAAGGAAAAAATACTTTAAGAGGGGAGAATTGTTAAACCTCGAATTTTTTTTAAATTATTATTGATTTATTCGTTTCAATATTTTTTGAATCGAGTCATTAAATTTAGTAAGAATGAATTGATATTAGAATTAGATAGAAAGATTAGAATTAGTTAGAATTAATATGGTGTACAATAGGCTAAGTAGTTAGTAGGTTTATGTTAAATGAAAGGAGGAGTAAATATGGAAAGTTTAGTTTAATGAGGGGAAAAATGGGAAGAAAGACTAATAAAATGGGCTTGAATTAGAAGAAGGGAAGAGAGAATCGTGAGAAGCCATAGAGAAGGGAGAAAAAATGTAGAGAAAGAAGAGAAGAAGGAGAAAATCGTGGGAGAAGCTAGGAAAGGGAGAAAGGAAGAAGAAAAGAAGAGAAATCAAGCTTATTAAGGTAAGTTAACCATCTCTTCTTCTTGTTTTATCAAAGAAATGGGTTGTGTTGAGGATGAAGGAGTTAGAGAGAGAAAGATGTTTATGTAGAGAATGAAAGGTTTGTGTTGGAAGAAGATGAATTAAGAGAACCCAATTGATTTTAGGGTTTCTAAACTAGGTTTTGGGTTTTCTAACCTAGATGGACTATGGGTAGGTTAGGTTTGAGCTTAATTTGTGTTTATGGCAATTTTGTGATTTTTGAAGTTTATGAATTTTATTAGAATGTTGTTTTGAATGGAACCTTGATTGTTTTAGGAAACTAAAAGAATCCTACCCAAGAGCTAGGGGAAAGGCAAGCTTGACTTGGATTTTCGCAAGCTAATTAGGTGGGTAAAGTATTTATGGTTATTGTTTAATTGGGAAAATTCTTGCCTATATGTATATGTTGGATTGATTGGATTTGATTTGTTTAAAACTGACTTGCTTGTAAATGTGGAAAATGCATGATAAATTATGACTATATGATAGCTCGAAAGAGGTCATGACATTTTGTAATAAATGAAAAGAAGACAAAGCATAAAAATATGATCATATGAGAAAATGCATATGTGCTTTTGTTTGGACAAGAGTGGAACCATTCTATTTGTCACATGCACATTAACAAGAGCCTTTTCTCGACTGCCCGCTCATAGCATATGAGCTCTGAAAATGAACTCATTTTGTTTGTGGTGTAAAATTCGGTTTCTTCATTTTGTTTCCATGGGACCCTCGAGCCATTTGTTGTGCATTGCATCTTTAAATTGTCATGTATGATGCATTTGAGTGTTATGTTAATCTGTTATGAGTTTTAAGCTAAATTGATTAATGCTTGAATTGCTAAAATAGATAAAGAATACTTGAATTATTGGACATATATATATATATATATGCTTGAATTGTGGTCAAATGCCAATAGCTATAAATATATTAGCCACTGAGCTGTGTAGCTCAACTCAATATTTTCCACTCCTCAGGTGCAGAACAGGAAGGTTAGCAATCCTTGCAAGGCATTAGGATAAACTCTAAGATAGTTAGAGATTTTTGTAACTAAGTTAGTGACTAGACTTGTAGATAGCTTTATAAACATATCAAACATTAAGCATCCAATGTATTTTGTATTTTGTGTTAAACCTTTGATTATAATGTTGATATGTAATTAAAGCTATGCATGTACTTCATTTTGATTTAGAAATGAATTGAGAATTAAAGAAGTTTCCAATGTGTATGTGAATATTTCTCTTGTTGTTGTACATTTCATATTTCAAGTCTTCTATAGGGGTAAAATTATATACTGATTTTAGGGGAACAATTGGATTAATCTAGGATGAATTAGACAAAGTTGTCATCTTGGAAGTTGTAGCTCATCCTTTTAGCTTTCCAAAGGTATAAAGTATGTAAATTTTGGATATCGGAGTTGAGAGATATGATCATTATAAGTGGAGATGCTTTGGAAAGTGTAGTTAGTGATTTAAAACTCTTGGTGTTGTGAGGAAGACCCGGTAGAAATCCCTTCATCTGTTTAGTCTTAGATTGAATCCCTTCGTCTGGTCAGTCTTAGACTGAATTGTCTTACATTGAATCGTCTTAAACTAAACCCCTTCGTCTGATTTAGTCTAACCTTAATCTGATTCAATTTTGGCCCTCTAGATGAAAAAATCTCTCTTCAATGTCTTCATGAAAGTTGTAGACCTAGAAGTCCTCTTCGAGACCATCCTAAGATGAACTTAATCGAATATCTTTAGTGAAAGTTATACTAATCTTCCCAAAATAGGTTCAATATGATTAAGGACAAAACCATGTTTGATTCTTTTGGCCATAACTGTATCATTCAACCTTCAAATGAGATGATTATTGTTTCTAAATAAACTAGAGACATAGAGATACAAAATCATTTGAATGAATCAAATTTTAATTTAATCCCTAAGAGTTTCAATTTCTGAATGGAAGTTGGGTATAGTGTACTGTTTCAGTTTAATAATAATCTAAAAATGTTTGGGCCTTAACTTTTAGATTTCTGAACCAAATTGAATGATTTTGGTGTCATTAGAAGCTTAAGACAATGGGGAAAAAATGTTATGAAGAAGTCAAATTGTAATTTCAGTTAAGTTTTCCAAAAATTTGTCCTGAAGTTGAAGAAATGTGCTTGTTCACATTTTATGACTCTAAATGTTGAGCTCTGATAGCAGAGTCCAACATGCATGGATGAAAGTAATGCATTGAGAAAAAGAGTTGGTTTTGCTCGATTATGTGTTAGTATAGATATGGCTAAGGAATTGAAGGATATTATTCCTATCCTAAGGCTGGAGGATGAAAAATTTATAAGAGAAGATAAAGTCACGGTGACTTATCATTAGAAACCATCTCTTAGAGCTCAAGGCAAAGAATGGAAACAGACGGGAAAGCTCTTCATCAAATGTGATTACTGAGAAGTGATGGTAATAGAAAAAATGAGACTAAAGATATTAAGAAGATGGAGGAGGTAAAACAAGAAGCAGACAATCAAGATGTAGTTCAGATAGTAAATAATCCCCCCAACATAAGGAAGGACACTTCGAAGGAAAAAAAAATCAATTTTTGTTCAGCAAAGGGAAATTCTTCAAAATCCTTTAGAAGATTTCTGAAAGTCTACTTTGAATAAAAAGGAAAATGATCTAGAATCTATTGGTACTAATCAAAATGAAGGATTTTGGTGGTTAATCAAAATGAACAAGGTCTATCAAGGGTTGATGTGCAAAAAGGAAATAATCCAAAGGAGCACTGTGAGTAGGTCACCTCTTGGAAAATTAGTAGGAGCAATAGGAAAAGCTCCAAAGGTAAAGCCAATTGATTATGACTTTGATTGTATGGAATGTGCATGGAACAAATAATCCTTCAAAACTTTATGCTTTAAGGGATTTTGTGCTAAAGGAAAAGTTGTGGGATTTTTGTATGTTGGAGAACAAAATTAGAGAAGAAAATTCGAATAAATTAGGTTGTCTAGGCAGCAACTGGCAGTTCATTACAAACCATCAAAGTCATGCTTATGGAAGGATTATTATAGCTTATAATGGTAACTTTTTGAAACTAAAGGTGCTGGAATCTAGTCAGCAATCTATTGACACTATGCTTTATTTCAAATTGGAAAATTCTTGGGTTATAACTATTTTGTCTATGGATTCAACACTGTGTTCCAATGAACTGGCCTATGGAATTACTTAAGAAGGATTAAGGCTTCAGTAAATTCCCCTTGGATGGTATGTGGTGATTCTAACACTATTTTGTACAGATTTGAGGCTGAAGGTAATTGTAACCTACTCAGCTACTCCCCTGATATGTTTGACTATATATAGGAGGTGGAGCTTATTGATATAAAAAGTTTATAAGGTTACTTAGAAAAATAAACAAACTTCTATTTGGCACATAAAAAAAAACTGGATAGAGTTTTGGTAAATGTGGAATGGCTACATTCTTTCTCAAGAAGCTCAGCGAAATTTCGAGACCATGGTATATCATATCACACTCATATGGAGATAGTAAACTTGTTCACCTCCTCCAGAGTCCAACATCCTTTCACATTAATAATTTTATAGTTAACATGGAGGGTTTTCAAGAAGCAATACAGAAGGGAATAGAGCATAGATGTTATGGGATTGAGCAGTACATTTGTATCTAAAAGCTCAAGGCTCTGAATGTAACATCCCGTTACAGATGTGATGAGCATATTGTTACGGGTAGCATTGTGATTGTATATGTATAGTGATCGAGTGTTTTCTGGCCTCTGAGATAGATCATTTGGCACATGTATATTCATAGTGACATGCATTCATGATTGTTCCAGCATTTAAATTGTGATTTTGAGTTAAATTGTGAATTTTGAGTTAACTGAGTTAGATTTGATTTTTAAAGTGAAATTGGGGATATTTGAGTGGAATAGTGGAATTAGAGTGAGAATTGAATATTAGAGAATTGGAAATTGAAATTGAGCTTGAGATCGAG
>JANJEY010135873.1:0-29391 GCA_024703695.1 Erythroxylum cataractarum
CCTACATTGTAAGAGTTCACACTAAACTAAAAAGTGTGTAGTAAAGTGGGTTGCCAAATCCTAAGTGGGAGCTTAGGTAGAGGACGTAGGTCTTAGCACCGAACCTCTATAAAAATAATGTTTGCTCTTCTTCCCTACTCTTTACTTTTAAATTTGTTTAAATTATTTTTGTGTGAATTAAATTCTAATTTTATTGTAGAATTTTACAAAAAGCTTTAAAGATCTATTCAACCCCCCTTCTAGATCGTTTACTTCTTCTTGACCATTAACGTTAATCCTTCTTCCAACTTTTCTAGCATTTACAATTCTTTCTTCCTCATTAGGATGCTCTTGTAACCTTTATTTCTCACTTGTTTCTCTTTGAATTCTTTCTTGCTTAAGTCTTCTTATTGCTTATACTTGGTTATCCATCCTTTTTGACCTTCTAACTACCTTGATTGTTCTTTCTAGCTCTGGAGCAAACAATTTATCTTACCCTCTTGTTCTTTTGGTCGTACACCAGCACACACACAATCTTCACACAAAGATAAAGAAAACAGAAGAATAAATAAATAGTTCAAATGAATTACTTTAAAAACTAAAACAAAACACAAAAATAGACATAGAAGTAGTAATAACCACATATAATTCAGATACCAATCCCCAATAAGCCACTAAAAACTTGTTTGTCACAAACTATAAGTATAATGAAGTTCTTTAAGTAATTAAAACTAGTGGGACTAGGTCGTGTCATAGGGATTGGGTGAAAAACTATATTAAGCTAACTTTGATGCTACTAGGAAATGAGTTTAATTTGTATTTTCCTAACTAAAAATAAAATGACTAAGTAATGCAAATCTAGTTCACTACTCGCTAACTAAGTTGAGGTAATTAACTAACTAACTGTATGCAACACTAAACTAAAGATGAAGTTAATTTAGGATATAGGTTCTCCTAAAGGTTGAATCTCACAACTTCAATACTTTACTAGATCTACTATATGGATACCCTTTAATATTTCTTATAGGTTTTTGCCCATTAGTGATTAAACCATTCTCCCAAAGGTGAGCCAACAATTTATCTTTAGAAAACCCTGTAATCCCTTACTCAAGTAATTTATTAAAGGGGAATTAAGCACCAATCTAAATCTAACCTCATAGAATTCTTGGGTCTCCCAACATATAAAGAAATTCTAGCTAATTTATCTCCTATCTTCTAACAAAAGCACCCATGTCTTGAAGGTGTAATTTAATAAGCAATTAAATCCATGGCCATGGACTTCCACTTAAGCATAAAGAAAATTCAATAAGAAAATGAAAAGCAATCATAGATTCAACTTAGGAAAACATCAAAACATCATTACAATCTTAAATCCCCTAGAATAACAAAGGAAATCTAATCACTAATCATGTTTATCAACTCCAAATCCAACATTCAATCCAAATCAACCTAAAAAAAATACAAGTGTGTAAGGAGAAAAGGGAGAAGAAAAACTACAAAGGATAAGTTCTTAAGCTTTCAGTTGATTGCTCAAACTTCTCTAAGTCTCCTAAGCCTTTCCTTCTTTTCTTTCCCTTTTTTGGTGTTGTTTCTCGACCCTTTTTTTCTTTAAAGGTGAATCATTCTTATTTTTATACATTTGAGGTAAAATGGTCCTTTTTTTTTTCTCTTGATAGAAATTAAAATCTTGTAATTCTTCTTTTGATGCTATAGCCTTGTATTGATGTTAAATTTGCTCTTCACTATATCATCGAGATTTGATTTGTCAATTTTTCCTTCAACAATGCTATAACTTTAAATCGATGTTTTAGCATGAAAGTTCTAGCTTGGTATCTATTTTCAAAGTTATAGCTTCATGTTGGTACTATAACATTAAAGACAAAATTTGCGCAACACTTGCACCCATTTTCCAAAAGTTACTCCCCAGTGTTTTGGCTTCAAGCCTGCACTAAAACAACACAATTAAGCTATAGGAATCCAAAATAAAAGTGCTTTTAAGCTTAAAGCTAGAGTAAAAACAAAGTAGTTCATAAAAAGGTCAAATGAGTAAAAAAAATGTTGGTTTTATGGAACACAATTATCAAGTTATTTTTCTTATTGAGTGTCATAAAAATGCACTTGAGATTTTTTTGTAAAGTACTTTTAAGGTTTGAATATTGAGAAATCTTGGCAAGATCTAATTTTGCATGCAACAAAATAAGTACAAAACTTTTTCATTTGATTTCTTGAAAGTTAAGATCACTTTAAAATTTTTAAACACGATTAATGCATAATTATAATAAGCATAAATATAAATTGTACCTTATTATGTAACTCAATCATTTTGTGGTCATACACCTGAACTATTTTTGAAATTAGTTTATCTCAACCATCATATTTGCACATATGTCTAGCCTTTAACAGTATTCATACGAACATATAGATAGCTTTATAAGTGGTGTAGAAAGGGTATGTAAAGAGTGCTAGCTTTTTCAGAGCTTGAGTCTGTTTATAATAGGATTTGGACTTTTAGTAATTTAATTAAAATAAAATTCTAATTTTTATTATGTTTAATTATAATTATAACTTATTCTAGTTAAAAACTAATTAGACCCAAATAAGATTTGATATCTCATATTGGTTCTTATTTATTAAATATCTCATATTTAATCATAAAGTTTCTTAAACTTTATAATCAAGTTCAACTTAATTAAATACCTTTTTCTCTCTTCAAATATTCTTTGTTTATGACCCATTAGGTTTTCAAATATACTATTAATGGATATAAATTACAATCCTAAATCATATCTAAGTTTAGATAGATTAAACCCCTTTAATTTATCTATAACTCTTTAGTTTTATGTCCAAAATCAAGATTTAGGTTTAGCAATATATCATGACTACCCAAATATTATGAATGTTAAAGTAGTTTTGAGTAACTTTTTGTGTATGATTTTTTTGTATAATTCAATTCTTTAATCATACAATGTTCTGATTAGACATAGAGTATCAAATTAAGATTTATTCTATTCAAGTTTAAGCATGTTAATTCTCACCATTAGTAGTTAGTTAAATTAAAGACATTTGAAAAACTATACTCAAAGCGTTATTCCATCTTATCTATGAATTTTTTAATTAAACACTAATGGAAAACAACAAAACATTCTTCCTAATGACTAAGAATGATGAATCTTATACTGATCACTTAACTACCTCCATATAATTCATGCCGTATCTAAAGAGTATTAATCAATTGATCTAGCTTTTACTAGAATAGGTCGTAAGTAGTATCGAAATACAATAATCCTTATATGAGATACTTTGGATATCTCAAGTCAAATGATCACCTATATAATTATCATAATGAGAATTTTTGTAAACATATAAGCACTGTTCTAAATGAAATTCTCATATCGATTTAATTCAGTGAACTTGTTCTCTTACAAATACCCATATATTTATTTAAGTATCTCCATACTTTAGCCTTCAAGATATACTACTTCCTTCATATAGAAGAAACATAACATGTACTAGTCTTTTTATACTTTATTAATGCCTAGTCTTAATAGAATAATAACTATAAACAATTTAAGGATACTACAAAAAATGCAATATGAATCTCACAATTATGATCTCATCTTAATTTCATTTGTAATGTTCATTTATTCCTTAGATGTTATGATATAAATTTAAAAATGTATAAGATAAAGAATATCTTAAAATAATTATATCACTAAATTACAATCAACCAATTGGTTGTAGGGCATAAAATAATATTAAATTCAAATAGAATATTACCACTATTATAAGCACCTTGCCTATATATGAAGGACTTCAATAAGAGGTGGTGGGGAGGCAAATTCTTGGCTATATTGGATTTGATTCTCATTTCACCATTAGCAATGCTTTAGTGGATATATGTGGGAAGTTTAAGAACATGAAGGCTTTGGGGTGAGTAAGATTATATCTTTTAAAAGCAAAAGTAACTTATGACTAAAAAAAACTAAACCCTTGCCTTTAAACAAGATATTTTTTTAAAAGAGTTACTAGTTCTAATAATTTTTTATAATTTAATTTATTATTTTAATTTAATGGGAAACTAATTGGGATTGAAAGATTAAAAAAAAGCTTTTAATTATAAGTTTATAAATGAAAAATAGCAAAAAAAAGTGATCAAATGATATCATTCAATAAATTCAACGATTATAGTTTATAACATAGGAGATAGTAAAACTTTGACCACTAACTGTCTTCTTGAATAACAACTATTCAAAAATTCTCTCCCACTTAGACTGCAAATCTGATTGTGAAGTTAGATAGACATGGCAAAGTAAATCAATGGACTAATTAGTAGTTTAATTAATTTTTAAGATTATAAACTTTAGGTTAAGGTTTCAAATCTAACATATATGTAATGTAATCTCTTTAGCATTATACAAATCTTTAAACAAAGTAGTGATAGTGTAAGATAACTTCAATATGGTGATAGAATCATTACTATTATTAATGACATACTTAATATGATAGTATTCGATCATCATTAAATTCAAGTTAGTGGTTTGCCATATTTATTAGGTAAAATATTTTTAGAACTCATAAATTAGGGAACTAAGATTAAAATTGACTCTCTTTTCTTCATTATAAAAACATTTACTTGATCATCAATCTTTGCGAGATATGCCTTGAATTTTAATATGGTATAATTTTAGTGACGTTAGGATTATAATAAATAAATTTTCATTAACCTTAGGATTATGATGAAATAAAGTTTCAATACCTAAAGGTTTATGTGAAATAGAATATCATTGAATTTAGGATTTTGTGGTAATAAAATTTCACTTTAATTAGACTTCATACGTGTAACTCTTATAGATAACTTATTACGAGTTGTGTAAGATTGTAGTTTTGGCCATATTTCTCTATGTATCATCTTTTTCACATTAATGAAAGAATCTATTCCTTATCTATAAATTCTTGTGTTCTTTACTTCCTTGTTTATATATATATATATATATATTGTTTCCATTTGTGCAACAACTGGTGTTAAAGCTAAAGTTCGTTGTTAAAATGTATCTACACAAGTTTGATATTGAGAAGTTCAATAGATCAAATGAATTTACTTTATGGAAGGTGAATATGAGAGTGGTTTTTATTTAGCGGGGATATGTAGTAGTATTAAAAGGAGAATAAAAATTGTTGGAGAATTTGAGGGACTTAGAGAAAGAAGAGATTTTATTGAGGGCACACAACATAGTCTTGTTATGTCTGAGAGATGTGAGAGAGGTGATTGATGAAACTAATGATGCTTCATTATGGAAATGAATTAAAGGTAAGTATCAAAATAATCATTTACAAATCGTTTAAAAAAATCAACAGTTGTATGCCTTAAGGATGTCAAAAAGATCATATTAATAATTTTAGTCAAATTATATTGTATCTATAAGGTGTTGGGGTTAAAATTGAATATAAGGATCAAATATGAGTAAGTCATTATCCAAATTGAAGGATTAAGTTATTCGATGCCTTAACTATAAAGTTAAAAGGCATTTTAAGAGGGATATTCCATAATGGAAGAATGAAAATATGAAAAGGGAAACAAATGGAAAAGTAATTATTTTCTATATTCAAGGAGAGTTCTGATGAAGAGGATGGGAGAGGCATTAATGTCTTCATAATAAATAATTCTGATCCTATAAATTGATGAGTGATAGACATGGATGTTGCTTATTATATAAATTTCAATAGGGACTGGTTCTATTCTTTTAAAGAATAGAATGATATTGTCATATTAGGTGATGATGGAGAGAATGCTATAGAAGTGGTTTGGTGTAACTTTAGATACATGATAGAATTGTTAGAACATTAGATGTTTGCTATGATTTTGAACTTTGAAAGAATATGATTTCTATTAGTATTCTTGATAGATAAGGGTATAAGATTTTTGATGATGATGGATAACTTAAGGTGATAAAAAGGTGCATTAACTGTGCTATTAGGAAAATTACAACATGGCATCAATATATTAATTGGAAAGATAATAATGGGATTGATGGTTGTATCTCAATATTCAGGGAAAAAGAAAGAACTAGAGTAAGACACATATAACTAAGCCATCTTAGTGAGTAAGAGATGATGGAACTTTATAAAGGGAGCTTATTAAAGGATGACAAATATGGGAAGGTAGAATTTTGTAAGTTTCGTATGCTTAGTAAAAAGTCTAGGATAACATTCATTGATTTAGTGTTTAAGGAGTGACATATGTTGGAACAAACATATAAAAAGGTCATGGTAGGTTTAATAATGAGTATTACTAGTTGAAAGTTAGTATTATAATAGTCTAAAACAAATGCTGATGGGGTTGGAAATTCTAATTCAGGAGATAAAGACGATGTTAAGAAGAAAACATTAACATGACATAGCTAAAGATAAAGTGAGAAGCATTATCAAGCAGTCATGGAGATATGATTGGGGAGATTTGGTCATGTATACTCTGACCATTAGTAATGGAGCTGAAAATAGCTTTTAAATGACTAATGAAAGTTAGATGAAAGATAAATGAATGACAGCTAGGATGAAGAATGTAAGATTTCACAAGATTGAGAAATTGACTCCATCTGGTCAAATCTTGTTGAAAAAGGTTCACACTTCAGAGGACGCAACTAAAATGTTACAAAATTCCTTATCCATAGAGAAGTTTAAGTGTAAATTAAACTTGATGAATGAGCATATAACATGAAGCCCTTAGGGGCTTGTGTGGTAGGGAATAAGTCTTGGTTAGACATTGGAAAATTCAATTCAAGGTGGGAAATTATGAGTTATGCCTTGAATTCTAGTGAAATAGAATTTCAATGACCTTAGGATTATAATGAAATAGAGTTTTAATGACTTTAGGATTATGATGAAATAAATTTTCAATGACCTTAAGTTTTGGTGAAATAGAATATCAATGACCTTAAGATTATTTGGTAATAAAATTTCTCTTTGATTAGACTTCTTACATGTAACTCTATAAATACCTTTTTAAGAGTTTTGTAAGGTAGTAGTGTTGGTCATACTTCTCCTTGTTTCATCTTTCTCATAGTAAACAAAGAATTTATTTCCTTGCTTGAAAATTCTTTGGTTATATGCTTGCTTATTTATCATATATATTGCTTTTGTTTACACAACAAATCTAAACCTAAATACAACTATGATATTTCTTTGCATCCCTCAACTTCTTTCTTAAGACTTACTACTTTTTCCATAAGTCCAGCTCAACTAAGAAGATCAATCATACAAGTATAGTGCATATTTTTAGGCTTTACATTATATGCCTGCATTAAAATCGATTAGTAAAAAACATCTTAATAAATGTATTTCATGAGATAACATCTCTTTTAACCATTCCATCAAACATGCTGAATGCATCCCTAAAACTACTACCATAATTGTAAAACAACATCAACTCAAGACCATAAAAACATCCAAGTCAAACCAAGTTCAACCATATGAACATCCGTACCCTTTTGAATATTAAAATTGTCAGTATATGCCTTAAGAAAAATAGGGAATGTGTGATTATCATATCTAACAAGCCATTTTAAACTAATCTATTATAAATTTCAAATATTCCACAAACATTATAATCTAAAATGCCTAAATGAGAGTGTTCCATAAGAAGGCAGATTTAGTATACTGAACAATTTCATCAAACAAAGGATAAAAAATTATTGGTTCATAATAAGTAGCATAATAAAGAATGGCCACAATGCTTCTAAAGAGATGGTTGCAAATGTTTTTTATATTGAGTTATGTAGATCATATGAAATGGAGATGGTTTCAAAGGTAAGGAATTTGGACTATTCAAATTGCATGAAATGGAAAAATTATATTAGAAATTAGGATTATTTTGAGCTTAATTAGTGCTAAGTTGGATTATTTTAATTAAATTAGGGTTGTTAGACTAATAAGATTTAGGTTAAAGTAATTAAAATTAGAAAAGTTTTATTTATTAATCTTTATTTAGTTAGCATAAGTGGATCTCACACGTCACATAACATACACATAGCAAAGCGGAACTCACACGACTAATAAAAATAAAAAAATAAATGTCATATCAATAGTTATGTGACATATTACTAATGGAAAAATAATATGATCAAAATTTATTTCTATTTAGGGTTCAAATTGAGTTGTTTAAAAATGTTATGTTTTATTTTAAATGCTTTAAAATGTTAAGGTATAACCTATATTTTAGTGTAAATATTAGGGTTAAAAATACGCTTTTTGTCTATAAAATATTATTATAGACAAGTAGTGTTGTAGATATTTTGTTTTACAATGTCTTTAAAGAAATGGGTATCATAATGAACAAACTAAAACATATGATGACACCTATACTTGATTTTAAGGAAGATCATATCTATATTAAAAGAAAGATATTTGTACTCATCTCATTAGGAATACAACTATGATAGATAATGAATAAGATAGAGTTTTATACAGTAAGAAGACCTTTTATATACAATGCCAACCTTTCCTTTACGTTGTCATCCTTTCACCTTATCAATTATTGATGAAAAATTTATCCTTGAATATGGTAAAAAAGATATTGAGAGAATCAATGGTGGTGGAATAATGTTACACCGCTACCTTGAAAAAAAGAATGTTACATTCATTATAAAATGTGTAAGAAGTGGATGTTAGGAATCTGAGAAAAGAGATTAGGTGAGAACTAGGTGAAGAAATCGAATAGGTTACAATATGAAAACTTAAAGATTCAAAACACTGTAGATTGATGCATAGATGGAAGAAACTACAATGGAAGCCTTAAATAAATTCTTAGTCCGACACTTGACATTTTTACGTGAAGTTCAATCATCATGTCTGAGGTGAGAATGGAAATAATTTCCTATAATGCTAATGTGGATTCCTTATTTAAACTAGGAAAAAAAGAAAAGAAAATTTGCAATTGAAAGAAAATAAGCCTTCGAATAAGAAGTCATTAAGTTGTTAGAAGAACATTTTATCAAAGAAGTTAATTATTCAGAGTGGCTTGTATATATGGTCATGGTAACAAGCAAACAAAAAATGGATAATAGATGTCAAATTCAAGTAATAAGCAAGGAATGCCCTTAAGATAGGTATCATTCACTAAAGTTATATCAACTAGTAAATGTTATTCTAGGCTATTAGACTTTAAGTTTTATGGATTCCTACTTATAATCATACTTTTCAACCTAAAGATGATAAAGAAATTTATTAAAGGTTAGTAATCTTGGCATTATGTAAACAACTAAGGAGGAATATAAAAGCTTATATTGACGATATGATAATAAATATAAAAAAGGATAGAGATCACATCGTAGATTTAAAACAATGCTTCACAATCCTACATAAGTATGATATGAAACTTGGTCATGAAAAATACATATTCAGGTTAGGAGTATGAAAGTTCCTGTGATTTCCATCTATTAGAGATATATATGTTGATCTACAGAAAATTGAGGCTATATTGCAGATAAATCCACTGAAAAATGTAAAAAAGTTATATAGGCTAATAGATAGGGTATCAAGCCTATTAATATTACTATTAATTTCAATTAATCAATATTAACATTTTTAAAGAAACTATAAAAGCTAAAAAAATTCAAGTGGATGGAAGAATATCATTAACATTTAAAAGAATAAAAAATTACTTAAGAATTTCACCACTGTTACTATGAGATATGCTTTGAATTCTAATGAAACAAAACTTCAGTGACCTTAGGATTATAATGAAATAGAGTTTCAATGATCTTAAGTTTTTATGAAATGTAATATCAATGACTTTAGGATTATGTGGTAATAAAGTTTCACTTTAATTAGATTTCTTACTTTTAACTTTATAAATACCTTGTTAAGAGTTGTGTAAGGTAGTAGTTTTGGTCATATTTTTCCTTATATCGTCTTTCTCATATCACAAAATATAATATATTTCCTTGTCTATAAATTCACGTGTTCTTTACTTCCTTATTTTTCATATATATTGCTTCTATTTGTGTAATAAATGGTATCATAGATAAGATGTAACAACCCTAGATCACCCGCTCACAGATATTGTCTGATTTGGGCCTTGGCCCAGCCAAGCCCTTACGATTTTAATTTTTCCGAGAACTTCCCAAGAGGTCATGCATCCTAGTACTACTCTTGCCCTAGCACATTTAACTTCGAAGTTCTGATGTGATCCGGTGCGTTAGGGCATAGAAAACACGTTTATAAGGGAGAGGTATCCGTACCTTTATAAGGCGTACTTTGTTCCATTCTCCAACCGAAGTGAGATCTCACACTCTCCACCCCTTTAGGGCCTAGCCTACCTAGCACAATGGTTCGAGTACCGACTTTGATACCTCAAATAGGATTAGAATATCCTAAGACAAGTATGATGACTGGTATGTGAATTTTGAACCTAGGCAACGTATGGTAGAATTGAATTCCAAATGGATGCTAATATGTTTAGGTATTTAATGAACATCACTGTTTTGAACAATTATGCATTTGAAGTACAAAAGATAACTTTTATTGTATGAAATAATGTTTCAACATGGTTTTTAAAGTTGATATTTTTATTACATATTTTGAGAAATATTATTGTCTTTAACAAATATGAGTTTAAAGTGCAAAGAATAATGCTTTATTTTATGAAACTATATTTTTAAATAACTTGCAAAAGATAACTTTTATTACATGAAATAATGTTTTGGAATTCACATACGCATAATCGAGTCATGTATTCTGCATGTATTTATTCTCTTTTGGCTTAGAGCCATGGTACGGTTTCATTTTATCGGTTGGAACGATAAATAAAAATATGATGCTTTACTTGATTTTTGTACTTAATTTTTGTATATGATTTTTGGTGATTGGTGAGGAGACAATTAGCCAATCATGTGCTGGGCACAACTGAATAAGCGGACAATATCTATGGGCAGATGATTTGGGCTGTTACAAGTGATATCAGAGCTGGTACCCGAACCGTTGTGCCAGCTAGGTTGGGCCCTAAGGGGGTGAAGAGTGTGAGATCCCACATTGGTTAGAGAGGGGAACGAAGTATGCCTTATAAGGGTATGGATGCTTCTCCCTTACAGACATGTTTTCCCAAGGGTGGGAAGAGCAAAACCGTGAGAGGTTTGACCCGAGGGGAAACCCAAAGAGGACAATATCTATGAGCGGGTGGTCTGGGTTGTTACATAAGATGTCTCTACACAAATTTAATATTAAGTAGTTAAATGTATCAAATGACTTCAATATATGAATGGTAAATATACGGGTAACTCTTATTAAATAGGGATGCATAATAGCGTTTAAAGGAGAACAAAAATTATCAAAGAATTTGTAAGAAGGAAGAGACTTTATCAATTGAGTTTGAGAGACAAGGTCCTGAGAGAAGTTATTGATGAAATAAATGATATTAAAAGCAACATTTATATACCTTGAGGATGCTAGAAAGTACACAGGCAAGTTATCATCCATAACAAAAGAATGGAAATATGAAAAAGAGAAGTAGATGGAAAACAAAGTACTAATTTAATCTAGGGGATTTTTAATGAAGAGGATGGAAGAGGTAATGATCTTTTAATAGTGAGTAATTATTGTTATGAAAATCGATGGGTGATAGATACTGGCGCTGTTTATCATATAACTTTTAATAGGGACTGGTTTTTTTCTTTTAATAATGGAATGGTATTTTCAAATTGGGTGATGATGGAGAGCATGCTATTAAAGGTAGTGTTATAGTGCAGATCTAGATGAATGATGGAATTATTACAATATTAGATTCTTGGTATATTTCTAGGCTTCAAAAGAGTCTGATATCTATAGGTAATCTTGATAGATAAGGGTATGAGTTTTGTGAGGTGATAAAAGTGCATTGATTATGATGAGAGAAAAATTACAATATGGCATCTATGTCTTAATAGGAAAGACAATAGTTAGATCGGTGGCTATATCTCAATATTTAGGGAAGAAAGAAAGTATTGTGATATAGCACATGCAAGTGAGTCATCTTGATAAGTAAGAGAAGATGAAAATTTATAAGAGGAGCTTATTAAATGAGGAAAAACATTGGAAGATAGAATTTTATAACTTTCTTATGTTTGAAAAAAAATCTAAGGTAACCTTTAAGGATGTAGTGATTGAGAAGTGACATATATTGGAAAAAGACACGTGAAAAGTTCATGTCAGGTTTAATAATGAGTAGTATTGGTACTATAACAACCTAAAATAAATGCTAAGAGGGTTGAAAATTCTAGTTTATGAGATAGAACAATGTCAAAAAGAAAGTATTAGCATGGTATAGCCAAGGATAAAATGAGAAAGACCTTCAGGTAGTAAAGGAGAAAAACTTAGTCACATATGCTCTGAGCATCTGTGATAGGGATTAAATATCTTTTAGAGGACAAGGGAAAGTCAGGTGCAAGATAGAAAAAGGGTTATGATAAAGGATGTAAGGTTTCATATGATTGAGAAATTGTTTGCATTTGGTCAGATCTTATTGAAAAGGGTTCACATTTTAGAGTATGCAACTAACATATTGATAAATTCATTACCCATAAAGAAGTTCAAATGTAAATTGAACATGATGAATGCTCATATAGCTTGTGCCCCTCAAGAGCTTATGTAATAAGGAACAATTCTTGGTTGGGATTGGAGAATTCAAGTTAAGGTGGGAAATTATGAGAAATACCCTAAATTCTAGCTATATACAATTTTAGTGACCTTAGGATTTTGTTGAAATAGAGTTTTAGTGACCTCAAGTTTCTATGAAATAGAATATCAGTGACCTTAGGACTTTTTGGTTATAAAGTTTCACTTTGCTTAAATTTCTTATATGTGACTTAACAAATACCTAGCTAAGAGTTGTGTAAGAGAGTAGTTTTAGTCATACTTCTTCTTTTATTGTCTTTTTCACAATAATAAAAAAATGTATTTCCTTGCCCATAAATTCTTGGTGTTCTTTGGTTCCTTATTTTAATATATATTGCTCCTTTTCTCACAACAGTTATTGACCCCAAGATTAATGGAATCACTATATATCTATATAGTTGCTTTAGATGTAGCTCCTTAACTTTGTTTTGATTAGGGAAGAAAGAATAACTATAGGCTAATATACTATATAATTAAGATATTAATAGGCACACAGTTGGAGTATCTAAAATGAATTCAAGAAAATTTAGGTGTTATTTTTAACTCACATCATTAATGTGTGCACATAACTCTCATTAAGATAAGTACTCCCTAAATTGGACATATCAGGTAGAATTGTGAAGTGGTTCATTGAGCTAAAAGAGTTTGACATCAGATATAACCCAAGAAATTCTTTTAAATCACAAGTTATAGTGGACTTTGTACTTAAAATGTCAATACCCATTGAAGAAAAAGAGTAAATTAACAAAGATGAATAGCTAACATAGGTAATATATGTAAATTAGTGACATTGGAATATATATGTAAGAAAAATGGGAATAATAATACAATATATAGTTCAACATTAATTTAAAATATCCAATAATGAGGCATAATATAAAATGTTGCTCTTTGGGTTAATGTTATCTTGCGAAATAAAAATTAGGTCTATAACCATAAGGTCAGACTGACAACTTTTAGTAAATAAACTCAATAATACATGTGAGATAAAGGAAGATAAGTTGACAAAGTACAAAGAGAATTTTAGTGTAAAATAAAGGAATCTATCTTGACAAAGTATAAAAAGAATTTTAGGTAATTATATATATATATATATATATATATAAAGTCAATACTCAGTTAATAAATACCAAGACTTATGTTTATCTAAAATAAAAGACAATAGAGATGTGTCATGAAAAATTTGTTATAAAGAACAAACAAACCCAATGTAAATCATATAGGTATTAGTGCAGAAAATGAAGTGGATTTGGTATATCCCAAAAAATATATATATACAGGGGGAAATTGTCAAATAATCAGAAGCAGGTGTAAAAGCTATTGACATAAGCCTCAAGGTATTCAATTAAAAATAACCAACTGTTTAGGAGATCCTTACCATGTAATACTTATAAGGCAATCCAAAAGTAGAAGTATTGTATTTTCATATAAAAATACATGAAAGAGAATAATAAGCACAATAAAGAGGATGGTTCTTAAAATGTAAAAGCTTAAGATATAGGTATTATTGGCTCACAATTCGTAGGGATGCTTAAGATGCAAAAAGATGATATAAATGTCAAAGTTATTACAATGTGCATCATACACCTATGGTTAACTATACTATAGTATCAAATACAATCCCTTTTGCTTAATGGGGGAATGGATATCCTTGAACCATTTTCAACTACTATAAGATAACTCAAATTTATTCTAATCACGGTTGAATATTTGATAAAATGGGTGAAAGATGAACTATTAACCAATAAATTAGAGAAAGTAGTGGAATTTTTTTAAAGAAAAATAAATATGCATGCATAAGACCCCTTAGTAATCATTACAAATAATGGAGTCCAGTTTGATAGCAGAACATTTAGAGAATTGTGCTAAAAACTAAAAGTTAAACATTCTTTAGGGTGATAATTGGGCCCAGACTCAAGTGTTTTCAATTAGACTTGGGCCTGAGCTACCCAGACTTTGGCCCAATTAAAAAAAGATGTTATTTTATATTTTTTATTTTTTAAAATTATTTTTTAAAAAATTGACAGGGTCGGCCCACACCATCCCTAATTGTCTCACATTTGTAGCATACTTGCAAGCCAAAAAAACGGCTTAATTTACAAACGTAATCATACTACAAGAATTAAAGGTTAAGGTTGAAGATGCCAAAATAGTCTTAAGTTGATGATATAGATTACATATTTTGGGTATATCGTATAATAATACCTACTGGAGAATCACCTTTAGCCTCACCTTCAGGGTAAAGTCCACAATTCCTATATAACTAAAATTATTAAGTTTGAACAAGAATATATCAAATAGGGAAATGATAATTAATTGCATTTAATACAATAAGGTGTGGGTATAATTAGCATTAAAAGTGAATCATACAAATAGATTAAAATAACTGAATTTTTAGAAGACACGATATTAAAACCTTCAAAGTGATGAATTTGCTTTAAGTAAAACCTCGATAAATGAATATTTGATAAATTAATATTCTCGATTAAATAATAATTTTCTTTGGTCCTGACTTGGGCCAATGTGATAAAATAATAACCTCGCTAAATGCATAAGATAATAGTTTTAAAAAAATTCCTTGAGGCCCACTGAAAATATAAAATAATAATTCATTAAATAAGTATAAAAATTACATATATAATTCATAAAATATAACACTTTCTAAACAATTTTTATTTCAAATTTTTTGCTTCCTGAAATATGTATCTATAGTTAATTGATTCTTCTTTTCATGCGAACTAAATTCAATTTCATCTTTAACTTTTTGGATGGCATAAACTACATTCGGTATATTCTTCTCATTTTGAAGCAAGTAACTTTTCAAAGTCTCTATGGCAAGTAAGTTCTTCTAATCTTTGAATGTCTTCAACATCACTAGTTTCTTCTTCTAGAAGCATACCTTCCTTGAATCGAATTTTGCAATGTCGAAAACAATTTGCAGTAGTTGTGGCCTCCACATTAATATTCCAAGCAGCATTAATAAAATAGATAGCATCCAGGACATTAATTTTTTCAGGATTTATTGCTTCCATTTCATAGCCTTCCAAGATGTTAGAATAGAAACGACGTCGATAATAAATCTTAAGTGATCAAATAATTCCAGCATCACATGTTTGAATTTTTTATGTTATATTTGGAGGCAAAAAGAACATTTCAACATTTCTCAAATCTTCAATAACCTTGGGATGGGCTAGACAATTGTCTACTATAAGCAACACTTTTCTACCTGTCATTATATCATTAAACCAACAAACAAATTCTTGAAAGAGTAATCCAGTCATCCATGCTTTTTTGTTTTTTGGGCCAATATCTATGCTTTCTTGTTGGCTCGATAATGACAATTAAGATTCTCAATATTCACATTTATAAAGAATCTAGGATTAGCATACTTATCAATAATCCAAAGAGGTATTTTATCTAAACCATCCACATTGCAACAAATAACAACAATAAGTCTTTCCTTATCCTTTTTTCGTCCTTCTAATTGCTTTGTAGCTAGTGAATGATATGCTTGCAAACGATAAAATAAGCATGTTTCATCTATATTATAGATATCCCTCCAATGAAATTTATCCAATTTAACTCGAATTTCAAGTACAACTTCTTCAATATTCTCCACCAAACCTTCTATAAGACTTAATCCCATGTCTCTCCTTGAACTGTTCTAGCCAACCACTTGAGAAGTTAAATTCCAGATTTGCATCACCATACACCTTCTGTAGAGACTCTCTTACTTTAGTTTGAATCATTTCTCCAGTCATGTTCACTTTCTCTTGATATTGAAGAAACTACTCATACAATACCTTTTCTAATTCAGGATATTTTGTTAATTTGTGCCTTTTAACATTGCTATTTATCATCTCTTTTGACAAATACTCTGCTGACCTTTTAAAAGTATTTGATATTGTTGATTGACTAATAGAAAGATCATTTTTTTTTTAAAAATCCATTATTGCAAATCTTTTTGACTTGAAGAGAGATGCTGATTTTTGTACTCACATAATACTTTTCTCATCTCATCAGTTAGCGTAGACTTTTTTACACCTTTCAAATGAGTAGCGATGGAAGAGAAGATATAATATATGAACTTTTATATTTTGGTATATGAAGTTAAAGTACATGTATCTATTTATAAATTCTATGCAGTACTGTGTACTTGAAACAATTCACAACACTTCATATTCTAACACTTCATATTCTAATGTACCTACATGCACTTTATTTTGAATCACGCTAACTTAAGATCAATAAACTTATTTTTGACAAGATTAATAAACTTAGATACAATGCATTGTCATTAATTAATTGTTTATTTATTTGGTTTTCTTAGTTACAAAAAAAATTAATTGTTTAATTTGACAAATATAATGTACAAAATAAAAATTATTCTATAAATTAATAACTCCGTATAAGATAATAATTTTTCAGGTCCCAAAATATTCATTTATAGAGGTTTTTCTGTATAGTCATAAATTGAAGGAGTCTTATATTATGGACTATACGAGGTAATTGCATCCACCATAGTCTGGTAAAAATAATGTTGGGGGCATTAAATAATACATATGATTCATACCACCATCTGGCTATTGCCATATCTATATTTTGAGTTGCTTTTTTAAATTGTAAGGCATTATGGGTTGAAGGCTAAGCTCCAGGAATTGTTCTTAGTGAAAAAAATTAGACACATATCTTCTTCTTTTTCTCACGTCAGGTGCAACATCTCCTTATTGTTGGGCAAGAATACCACAACCTTTAACATCCTCACTTTATTCTAACCACTGAAAAAAGAAATTCTACAACCAATTCTGTAGTTTAGCCTTTGTCTTATATCTTTTTTATACTGATATTCTTCAAGTAAAGTCTTCATTTTTTATTTTACATCATGACTCACTTTTTTACAAGGCTCTACATCACCTTTGATCTCATCTATATGCTTCTTTAATATGCTGATTCCTTTTATCAATACAGACAAATGGTATGGTTATCATCAAATTTTCCTGAAACAGTTGAATTATCATAAATACTTGAACTCTCCTCCATTTATCTAAAAAACAAATGAAGACATGTGTCAAAATTAAATTAATAAATTCATATTTAAAATATAAATTTTGTAACTAATTTCATTACATAACTATAAAAATTCAATATTCAATTATAAGCTTATCTAAATTTCAAATAGAATCTATCTTACAACCTTCTTTATGATAATACACATTGCGAAAAATGACTTTTTTTTTAATGATAACACACGTTGCAAAAATGATTCAAACACTTACAATCTCATATTATGTCGAGTAATGAGTATTCTCTCATAAATTCACATACTATTTTTTACTATGAATTTAACTATTCATAAGATAAAATGATGAATACGTATTTGCTATCTATAAGATATGATTAATATTTGTAATATTATTTCCTGATGACAATAACAAATAATATAAAAATGAAAAGATTTAATTTTGTTGACTTAATTACAAATATTAAATGATTTAATTATATATAAAGTATTATATTTAAATCATTAACCATATGTTAAATACTTTTATATACAAATAATACTTAGTAAATTTTATGTTTCATATAAATTAATTAATAATTTAAAATTTTAATTAATTAATTCTGATCCAATTTTTATGATTATTAAAATAACAAATAATATGATATGTTCTTGAGCCATACACAACTCATAATGCGCCTAAATGTTCTTCTATAGTTCATGCACAATATTATATTTATCTCATTTTTTCATGATTTCAAAATGCCTAAATGTTATTGAATCATATATAATTCACACAATCAATTCCAACTTCCAAGCCCAATGCATATTTTATAAACCATTCACAATTTACACATAACACCATCAAATCATAATATAATTGCAATCCATAGCTAAAAAAAAACTTAAAACAAATAAAAGATAAATAATTACAACCAAGTTAATGAGTAATGCAGGTTAGGTCAGATTAGATCACAACTTGAGTAGGGTCAAGTTAGATCGGATCACAGGTCAAGCAGTTGCATATTTGGCTTCTATCTGGATTATGGAGTACTCTGCTCTAGACTTACCTTTTGCTTTGGGGACTAGTTAATTGGAAGCACAAATGATGAGTGAAGAGGAGCGAATAGCGGCAGTATGTGGAGAGCAACGAAACATGGGGAGCAGACTAGCAAAGAAGTGGCAAATGAGGAAGTAGCGACAGCAAGGGTGGACGAAGCAGAGACAACTAGTGAGGAAGGGCAATAACTGACAAAGATGTACGTGGGAGGGTGGTGGCAACGATAGCTATTGAAGTGAAGATTGAAGACTGACTAAAGGAGAAAATTAAAATGGTTTGATTTTATTTTAGGTTCTTTTTTCAATTTGATCCCTAACTTTTAAAAATTCTAATTTGGTCTTGAAAATTTTTGTTATTTCAAGTATCGGTTGGTACTGGATACGGTACTAAGGATTTGAGTACCATACAAGCCAATACTAATTGGTACAAAATGGTACTTACATCCCTGCTAAAATCTAGAGTAAACATAGTGAAAGACTCCCTTCAAATACAAATATAAGGTTAAACAAGGATTTACTTTAGGTCTTACTAAACTGACACGTGGCTTACGTACATATATCCTTTAGAATATGCTTTATGTTCTACAAGTGCTTCTATTGTTTGCTCTATCTTCCTTTCATGGTGGTTTCATCAAGGAGACTTCTTTGTTACTTGGAATTCTTGCAAGTTGTCTCTGTATTCCATAACTAGACTAGTTTTGGTACTTACATGTTTGGTTGTTCATCTCTTTGCCTGTAGAATTTTTTGAGTCTTGCCCCTTTGTGTTCTGATTGCTATGGATTGTTATCTTTTAGTTTTTCTCCTGTTCATGTGTTCTTTTCTTTACCTTTTTTGTGCTTGGGGTCTCCTTAATGTACTACCTAATTTAGTGTCCATTGAGTTGCTACTTGTACCCTACATTCCTCAGCATTTATCTTTAACAAAACTTGTTCTTTCTACCAGGATAACGTCTTCATTATCAGTTGTTGTCTTGTTCTTGATTCACTTATGAAGAGCTTGTTCCACCTTTCTCTCCATATATGTGCATCCTCCAAACATCAACAACAAAATATTCTTGTCTCTTCTATCCTTTGTTTGTAGGTTATTAAACCAATCGATTTAGTTTTTCCAGTTTGTAATTTTTGGAGTTACCCGGCAAGCTTCTAAGATACCTCGCCATGTTTCTTTTGAGAATTCACTTTCAAAGAATATATTTTTTGTGGTGAACAGAGATTTTTGTAGGGGAGAATGCTATTACTCACTATTTTGTTTCACTATAGTTTTCCAGTATTTTCATTTAAGGCTTCCCAGAAGTTAACATTGATGAATTTCTTTGAACTATGTATGATCCAGTAGTATATATCTTTTATATCTGAGTTTGGGTTATAGTCTCAAATGAAGTGACTTGGCTGATGTGGAAAGTTTCCCAATTGTACAACAATATTGTGAACATGATAGCTTTTACAAAATTGAGTGTCTCATATCATACGTCGTGCTTTCCATTAATAAAGGGCAATTGTTTATAAATTGAGATAATGAAGTTGTTATACATGTCCACTCTCACAAATTGATGTATCAATTTCAAGCATAGGAGAAAAAAATCCAACAAGGTCGTACATACAAGGACGATCAAGAGGTCCATTAATGATACACTTATAAGGTCCTTAAGGTTCCACGAAAGAATCCAAAATATTTGGCCACTATGGAGTACACGTGTATGGAGCTAAAGACTTGGTCTTGAGTTATTAAGGTTTATTAAAATCATACGTTGAAGGCTGAGTTGTTAAGGTTTGTTAATAACTTACGTTGAATGCCTACTGAAGATTAGGTCTATGAGTATTTATTTAAATTCAACAATATTGTTGTTGTTAGTGATTAGTTATTCCCACTATCTTTTGAGATCCTATTTTTTAAGAAAAGTAGTTATGTTTCATCTATATTTATTCTCATTCGATGGAATAAAGAAAGAAAAGGAGGTTATTCAACAAAATTTCTAGTCTTTCTCATCTTAAGTAGAAAAACTTTTTTATCTTTAAATTTCTGATGGGGACTTATCATTATCAGAGCTTGACAAAATTCCAAGACAGAAAACTATGACGACTAATAAAGAACGAAACAAGACTCTTAAGGTAGGACTCTGTGTTTTGCAAGAAAGTTTTTCTCACTTAGAACTCGCCATGGTTGATCAACTACATAGTTTGGAGAGTGTCATTAGTAATATGTTTGAAGTCCTACTTTCAAAGCAGGAGATGCCATCCAAAAACATCAATGAATACTACAAGAACTTTTTTAATGGTCGATTTTGCAACTCAGGAGATAATGTTAGAGATACTCCGGATGGTGGGTGTCCTCAGTTCTCTTCCAAGCTTGCTAAACTCAAATTATCCAAATATTCATGTGTTGACCCCATTGAGTGGTTCACAAAGGTGAACCAATTCTTTAAATATCAAAATACGCAGGAGGCACAAAAAGTTTATTTGACTTCCTTCCACTGGGAGGCTGAAGCCAATCAATGGCAATAATGGCTTCATCGAGCTTACAAGGAAGAAGACAAGGAGGTGAAGTTAGAACTTTTCATCGAGGAATTATAGGCTCAGTTTGGTCCTATAGATTGTTAGGTCTTTGATGAGACCTTATCCAAAATAAGGCAAGTCGGATCCTTATAAGATTACCAGAAGGAATTCAAGAAATTATGTAATCAAGTATAAGGTTGGACATAAAAGGCACTAGTTAGGACATTCATAGGTTGACTCGAGGCAAAAATTACGGATGGAATTTAGATATTTAAATCAAAATCGCCTTATAAGGATGAGGGATGATCAAGTAAGCCAACAATGAAAAGTCACCAGGCCAATCTCTTGAGCAATAATTGACTGTCTTTCCTCAACTCCAATCAAGAATTCAGCCCTAATTAAGCAACGAACTTGGAATGAAATGTAGAAAAGACAAGCATATGGTCTTTGCATCAATTGTAATGAAAAGTTTATTCCTGGTTATAAGTGTTGAGGACGTTAACTTTTAGTGTTGGAAGAAAGCAATGTTTTTTTAAAAGATAAACCAAAACTAGATACTTAATCTGAAATATCTTTACATGCTCTTTTAAGATGGTCAACAAAATGGACGGTTGTTAATGGACATTTTTATATTAATTTTATATTTATAAATTGCTAAACTCTTGTCCATTTAATGATTAAATGCACTAATTAAGAGTTATTTGTTCTAATTCTAGGCACATATTAAATTAGGGACATTTAAAAGCCTAAAGTAAGAAAAGCTCTCAAAAGAAGTAAATTATGAGTTTCTGGCATACTTGACCTTTAGTCATTGTGGGTTTTTTATCTTGAGATTGGTTTAGCCAAAAATTTTGAAATTTCATAATTAAATTTTTGACTCATTGATAGATTTTTTTGGGACCAATTACATATTTTTTTGAGCTGGAATTTAGGAGAAATAAATTCCTAAAATTTGCATCAAATTTTGGATCGCCAGAATGACCTTTCGACGATGTTTTGATCATAACTTTTGACTCAGGTAGCGAAATCCCGTGATTGAAGTCTCATATCAAAGCTAACTCAAAGATAAAGATACTGATAAAATTTGAACTTCTAAGTCTTCACTTTTTAGTTTTTATGAACTGTCAAAATTGACCTTGAAAAATCCATTCCAACCAGCCAAGATTCAACACCAGCCCCACACTCCATTCCTTCACAGCGCTCCTACAACCTTATTCATCAACCCCACATTTAATTATTCCATCCCAGTAGCCCACTTCTCCACTCACTTGCAAAAGCAACACCAGCCCCCACACTCCACACTTCAACAACTCACGCAGCTAGAATCTTCAAAGCTACTACATATATAATTGGAGGATGGAGGGTTGCTTAGACATCAACACACAAACCCACTCTCCAGCCCCACATTCCATCTCATAAGCTGCCCTCCATACACACCTCCACTAAAAGACAATCAACGCAGCCCTCTCCAGCAGCTACATCCAATAACACAAGCCTCCTTCAATTAAAACTAAGAGAACATGAGGCAACCGGTGATAGAGATTTAAAGGACGTTGGTACTAACTTAGGTGGTTTTCTTGATTAACGTGGCAGCTAGTGGGACACTAAAACAAAGCAGGAGGTGGAAGCAAAAACATAGTTGCTAGTGAGAGGAATAACGTAGAACTGGTGGAGATGAAGATATGTAGAAGCTGGTGGTGATCAACACACCAAAACATTGGCAGCTTGTGGTATTAAAAAAAGAAAACTTTAGCTGGTGAGGAGAGGCTAGGCATGTGTGCATGGGCTGAAAGCATAAATCAAGGGGGTGTTGTGTAGGCAACGTGAGGCAAGCAGCTGGTGGCAAACTCATGTTGCGGTAGCTGGAGGAGAGAGGAGACGCTAGCATCAAGTGAAGAAAGGCAATGTGGAAGCTGGTGGCGTGAGCAACTTTCCATTGGTGAGCAACATTGAAGCAGCAAGTGGCTAAGGAAACAGCTGGTGACACACACAACGTTGGCAGCTAGCTGGAAAAACACGTTAACTGGTGGAGAAAGAAAAGATTGACGCAAAGGCATTGCAACTATGGCAAAGGGTGTTCTTAATTTATATTTTTTAATCCTTATTTATTTTAATTGTGTGGATTTAATTAATGCAAACATATATTATGACCATGATTTATGTTTCATTGATGAATATGCGTGAGTAAGTTTTTCTTTTCGGTTAAGGTTATGATTGATATTGGATTAGAATAATTTTTGTGGTATTGATTTTTACTTGATTGAATACATATTTAGTCCTAATTTAGCTTGATCACTTAAATTAAGACCTTAGATGATTTAATGCCATAACCAATGGGATTTAATTTGTCGAAAAATTAATCAAGCGACATACTTGAGGCTAAAGTGTAGACCAACCTTAGGATCTTGTGTGAGGATACTTAGGATTAACGAACTTAGTTTTAGAATTCTTGTGTTTAAACGCCTTTTATTCCGAATTATCTATGAACTAAGTGGGTGACTCGGATTTAGAAAAGAAGGGAACACCTATGAACATTGGGTTCGAATTGCTTAAGTGAAGTATTTCCTAAATCAATCCACCGTTACAATTTTATTTTCAGTTTCCAATCCAATTGAAATCTAATACCTTAACCGATTTTTGTCATTTGATTAAGTCTATTCGTTTTTTAATTCATACCTTACATTTTTTTTCATATTTTCTTGAATTGCTTACTTTAATTTGTTTTATTTTCAAATCAATCAATTCTTGATCGTTCGAGTAATTGTTCATCGTTTAAATTAATTTTTTTACGTGTTGGAATTTCCCATGGGTACGATATCCGGTTCTTACCATTTTATATTACTTGTCGACGGTGTGCGCTTGCTTCTAATTGGTCTAGATATAATTTAATTTATATTGTTTTGTTTAGATTGCAACAAGTTTTTGGTGTCATTGCCAGGAAAAATTCCTTATTGTGAGTCATTAGATTATATGGTGTTAATTGTCTCAGATTTAATTCTTACCTTGTTATTTATTTGCATATTTTAGTTATTTGCTTGAATGCTCTTCTTTAGGTGTGTTTTATTTTCCTTTCATAGCTCTTTTATTATTTTCTTTTTATTTTGTTTCATTTTGTTTATGCTCACTCGTGGTCAAAAGCCTGAGAATTTGCTACTAGATACTGAGATTGAAAAAAATACTCGCAGGTTGCGCAAAAAAACTAGATTGGCTCGGAGTAGTAACACAGCAGAAAGGATTAGAGAAGAGAAGTTTTCAGAGATGATACAACACAAGGAGAGGTTGATGACACATACTGAAGAGAGAAGGGAGTTGACTATGATGGATTTGACTATGGGGCACAACAATAGACCCATGCCTCCCATTATAAGGACGACGATCACAACTGCGAGTTTTGAATTTCCTTACAGCATTACATCCATGGTGAGAGCATCTCAATTTGGAGGATTGCCTTTGGAGGATCCAAACACTTATTCAGAGACATTTCTAGATATTTGTTATTTTTTCAAGCAAAATAGGGTATCGGAAGATGCGGTGAGATTAAGAATTCCCATTTTCTTTAAGGGATAAGGCTAGAGCATGGTTGGCTAGTTTGCAGTCAGGATCGATTACTACATGGGATGAGATGATGAGATTATTTTTGGTGAAATTTTCCCTCCTGCCAAGGTTGCAAAGATGAAGAATGAGATTACTTCATTCACTCAATATGAAAATGAAAGTTTATATAAAGCTTGGGAGCGATTTTGGGATATGTTGACATAATGTCCTAGTCATGGGTTATCCACATGGTAACAGGTCAATACTTTTTATACAGGAATGAACCCATCAACCAGGAGTACCATAAATGCTGCTGTAGGAGGCAGTTTAATGAGAAAAACACCAGATCAAGCCTACAGGTTGATTGATGAGATAGCCACTAGCAGTTTTCAATATCATACAAAAAGGCATCCCAGACGACCTACAGGAGCTCGTGTAGTCGACAATACAGTGGCTTTATCTACTCAGATGGATGTTTTGATGAAAAAATTGGATAATTTGATGCACAGTGTGAGAGGAGGAGCTAGTTCTTCATTAAGGAGTTGTGCTGTTTGCGAGCATTGTGGTAGAGATTCCCATGCATCTTCTGAGTGTCAAATCGAGAATCCTTTTGCTCAAGAGTCAGAAGAGGCCCATTATGTGGGCAATTATAACAGACAACTTGGAGATCCCTATTCTAACACTTATAACCCAGGATGGAGGAATCATCCAAATTTCTATTGGCGGAACAATCAGGTGGCACAACCACAATCATCCAATGTTCAGAGACAACCACCTCCACCTCCAGGTTTCTCCCCCTCTTAAAAGAATTTCGTCCTCGAAATTCATACTTAAGCAAACGTCAAGCAATACTATTTCTTTACTCATGTCTTCCAAGTAATCCTGGTCATTTGCATATTCAAATTTCTCACTACACATATTCATAATGTTTTTCACCTCTTATCTTAAATACCATCCACATCATATCCAAACACCAATATTTCTTATCAAATTTGATTAGGAGTGTAGGATGCTCCTTCGTTTCTCATTTAACTTCATCACTCCAAACTTTCTTTCAAAATATAGTATTCAGTAGACACACTCGATCTTTCAATTCGTTATTTGGTCATTTACTTTCTTAACTAGTTCTTCCTTATGCTTCAGATCAATATTTCCTTAACATACTCACATATATCATACTTTGAATCCTTTTGTCAATATCATTAATTCACAATGCTTTTATACGAACTAATTCATAACAGCTTAGCGAATTCTTTTTCTTCACTTGAGCACACCTGAGCAAGGTGATACCTTCAGAGACAATGCAGTTTTCACTTAATAATTCACATCACTTTAGTCTCATTTCATGTAATTCTTATGTCAATTTCCTATATTCCATATCTTTGCCGTGAATCCACCTAATTCATTCATTTTTCTTGATCACTTAATTTCTAATACCTCTTCAATCGATCCGACAGTTAATCATTTTTAGGTCTTACTCAGCATAACACAAAAACGATGACTCTTTATATCTTCTAACTCCTCATACAGTATTCTATTGAAAACACTATGACAACGACTTTGATGCTTAAAATCAAATAAAACTATACATTGATCTCATGCTTCTACAAACTCTAAACTATAAACTTTAAGCATATCTTTGACAGTTAAAACCGTCGACAATTTAAACTTTCAGTCACTTGACATATTTCTTCTAGGATGTATAGCTTAAAATCACCATTACTTTTCTCACAGTCTCTTTGCTTAATCATCTTTGCCGGTATGCATATTTCTTATCTCAATCATCCAGTATCATTTTTCCTACTCGAATTTAAAATTCATACTCATTTCCAATTTCTTTAGTAGGATTCACAATTTCTAAATCTTCAATTTGGGCTTGGTTCATATGAACTGATCTAAACTTTCAGTGACTAATCATTTTGCCTAAAATTCAATTCCACATTCTACACTCTTTACTGCACTAGATTTAATAACCTCAATATCCAAATTTATGATACACTGTTATTAATTTCTCTGTTCAATGCATCTGATCATAACTCTAGCTTTACCAGTTTAGCACTCACTTATACCATCATAATCCTTCGAATAACTCTATCTATTGCCTCAGTCTCATATTCAATTCTTTCAACTCAAGCATCTTTATTGAATTCATATACTTCTTATTCACTCACCCTATATCCTTCTTCTCATTCAAACTTGACACTCATATCCGTTTTCAATCTCACAATCTCTTAATCCTTAATTTGAGGTAAACCAAACCCTCTATTTTATGCTTTCTTTTATATTAGTTCTGATAACCTCCATATCACATTTCTACTTAAGGCATCTGATATACCACTTAACTTCACTTGGACTTTCTATCTAGAACAATCATAGCCTTTCGGTATTTATATCAATCTCTTGCATCTTATAACTACTTCTCCCAATTCATTGATTGGCTCAAACCTTTACGATCTGCACGTGCATATTTATATTGGAGATATTCCTGTACATATACTGTCTTCAAATTTTTAAAATAATCATTAATGTAGCAGTTCTAAATCATGTATCAAATAGTCAACTCATAGGACTTCCATTTTTTCCATACATATGAAATCACTTTGTTACGCTGCATTGGATTTCAACCAAATGTCTTATACCACTTCAGTGCATACTATAAAATCTCCAAATCTATATGGTATAATTTACCTTAGCATAGTTGGTTCAAAATTCTCTTTATGCATGTTACTCATACACTTTACACATTTTTCTCCATATATTCAAACTATTTTTCTCAATTCTTCGAATGCCTTTAATACATCATCAAATCTTGAATCTCTTTAGTCTTTAATACCATAGTGCTATTAGGCATTTGTTAACTTAAGCAATTATTATCAAATTTCATATACCTCCTGATTATCCCTCGTGATTCCTTAAATAACTGATCCTTAATGAGGTACATTGTCTCACTTTCTTTTCAATTTCCTAATTGACTTCCTTCCGCGAATGATTTTCTCCATTCCTTGAATTTCCTCAAATCTCTCTTGGACTTATTCTCATATTTGTTCATTCATACAAATTTCTCCACACATTGTACTTTATTTGCAGACTTAACTTCTTGATTTTAAGACATTCATCAAGTTAGATTTGCATCTCCTCAACATACTTTCACATAATGTAACTTGAACGTACATATTCCTCACACTAGCAAATTCGTGCCTCCATAGATTCAAGAATCCACTCATATGACCCCTTTACATCAAACAAAATACATATATTTTTTTAACATATTCCACCTCCCTGCTTGATCCTTTGTTAGGGAGTGTACTCACTTTCGAATTATTACATATTCCTTCAAGATCAGTTCTTTCATTAATCATCCTTAATATAAACTTTCTGATCTGCTTATTCTAACTTATCAAAATTTTTCTTCAAAAGAGGGTTTCTTGCTACCATCATCTATACTCTTTATGCAATCTTGATCAATCACTTATTACCAACTAGTCGTAATACCACAGGAAGACCAATTTTTATCTTCCTCACAAGGTCATAATGTTCAAAACACCCAGAACCCAAGGGAGTAAAGAACATACTTATTGTCGCACACGTTTAGGTATCGTCATCAAATTTATCCTATTTTGACCACTTACCACTTCATTGATCTCCATTAACCCCAGAAAATATGCTTCTCAGATCAATTTATTTCTCATTGTGACATCTTTAACAAAATCTCAATCTATTCCCACATGATCATTATGAGCACTTTCATATGTTACTCTAGTTTCCCCTCAAACTTTAGACTATGGGAGCTATGACTAACAATTATCCAAAAAGTCATAAGTTTCTTCCTCTATCATCTCCACACATATATATATATTACTTACGTGCTTAATATACTCACTTGTGTACGATGAAGGGTGATCATACAGATACTCATAATAACAACAATTTAACCTTCTTGGACTTGTACAAATATCACCTTCATTCATACAATCTTCCCATCATCCTTCACATTACATCTTACATATATAAATTCACCATTGATTCAAATTTATAAAAGTAAAAATCATCACACAACTTACATATCAAACATGTAACACATTTCTCAAATCAATCACAAGCAAGGAAAACAACATTTTTAAAGTAATTGAAAGCATTTCATTCTCTTGATTCAAAAATAAACTTTTATTTCTTGATTCAGAAAAAAGAAAACTTAAAGTCTCATTACTCAAATTATAAGCTTGTACCCACTTAGGTTCCGATTTCATATTCTTAAGACCATATAATCTTTGTTTTGTATACATTCCACTTATTCACTTTAAGCTTAACGTTTCCACTTATATACATCACAATCAACACATGTTTCACAATTTATCACATCATAAACAAGTAGTTCTCAAATTCACATACAAGTAGCAATTATATGTCATAGCTCCCCAGTACATCGGACCTTCTGTCCGGAATCCACAAGCACAATCAATCTCAAACCCACCATTATTCACCACAAAATTATATGCAATCAATAATTGAGGGAACCGTTTAGGTCACTCACCAGTAGCTTTCGAAGCTAATGCCCGGAAGTCTTGGCAACGTCTGTGGGTTGACGTTCCAAATGTGCCTCTATAACAATTAAAATACACAAATATTACCAAATGTACAATCAGAAATGTTTAATAATGCACATGGAGAAATTAAAATGTGTACAA
>JANJEY010135962.1:0-14846 GCA_024703695.1 Erythroxylum cataractarum
CCCTGGGCACTTATCCTGGCCATGTGCGAGCATTCTCGATATTGGGAAAATCAGCAAAAACAAGACCCAATCGGTCATCATATAAGTTATGTTATGTACAAGAACCGATATATTGTATGCTCTAAGTGTTATGAGAAAATATCAATCTGATCCTAATGAGTGTCATTGGGTGGCTATCAAGAATATTCCAAAGTACTTGAGAAGGACTAAGGATGTATTTTTGATATATGGAAATGGAGACCTCATAATGAGAGAACATACAAATGCCAGTTTTCAACCTGATCAAGATGACTCCAAATCTCAATCAGGTTATGTTTTCACACTGAATGGTGAAGCAATCAGTTAGAAGAGTTCCAAATAAGAAATGACTGTATATTTAACGACTTAGTCAAAGTACATTGTAATTGCAAAAGCGGCGAAAGAAGCTATTTGGATCAAAAAGTTTGTTATAGAACTTGGAGTAGTTCTAAGCATTGTAGACCCGATACTATTATACTGTGATAACAATGGGGCTATTGTTCAAGCTAAGGAACCAAGGTCTCATCAGAGGCCCAAGCATGAACTTAAGAAATATTTCCTAATCAGGGAGATAATTGATAGAGGTGATGTGAAGATAAAGAGAGTGCCCACATATCAAAACATTATTAATCCTTTGACTAAGCCATTTGCTCAAATGAAATTTAATTCTAGTGTACTCGCCTATGGTATTAGATACAAAGGCAATTGGTTTTAGTGCAAGTGAGAGATTGTTAGAATGGTGCTCTAAAGGCAATCACCTTTAGCACTTTTGTACAAATTTTATTTTTATTAATAAAGTGAAAGGCAAATTTTCATTTATTTGATGTTCATTTATATATGAATTGGTGTTGATCTTAAATCGAATCAATGAAGTCCATGATACAAAACATAACATAAAGCAAATCATGATGAGATCATGATAATGAGATTCCTATCATATGCAATTAAATTAGTATCTAAATAATCCCTATTCATATGATTGATAAGATAGGACTTTATTAATTCTGATAGTGAATCTCACAAACTGTAAGTGTGAGTTATTTAGAGTTAACATGTGGATGCTTACTAAGAGTAGTAAGTACATCAAATGACTTATTATGATATTATTATATGGATGTTCTATCAAATGTAAATGATTAATCTCATCATAGAAATGGTGCAAATATCCCTGGATTTAAGGTACTCAAAGATATCTTGGATACTGATCCTATGCTTTGGCATCATTCCTTATTGCCTCAAGACGAGGTCACTCATAGGGTGGTGATTGGGTAAAACTATTGGTATTCGAAGGTAATTTAGTAGCCAATAAATGATTCACCACTCCTGATAGAAGAAGATGGTACCCACGATCTCTTATAAGGATCATTACTTAGAAGTCTCTGGCAAGAGTAGTTATGTGTCATGAAGAGAGTCTTCAATGACATATAGAGTAATGAGATTCCCAGGACAAGAACTAACATCACTTAGACTAGATGTGACCTAGACAGTCTAGTGGAAGTTGACACATAGCCCATAGTCCAAACCAAGTGGGTATAATATGGTGAAAGGACGAATTGTACGGTAATTATCTATGGAAAGGTTCATAAGTCAAATAATTAACTATCAAAGAGTTCATGTGTTAATCCACTTAAATTCTAGTAAATTGGCATCATAAAACCCTTTATGATTTGCTTTAATTAAGAGTTAATTCAAGTGCCAAAAATAACCAGTAACCTAAGTGTTACATGCATAAGAGATCATACGAAAAAAAAACTGTGTATGGTTGTTTTTAAGTATGCCACGATTGTGACTGAAGGCAAGGATGTCAATTAAATAGGCCAAGATAGTGGCTCATAAGCCACGATCATGACCGAAGGAACGACATATAATACATAAGTTTGTTCTTCACTTATGTACATGAGGTCTTTTAGTCAAAATAAAACACTCAATTGAGAGGATAAAGGGTCAAGAAGAGTTCTGGGGTTAGAGAGAAGTGATCTTGAGGTTTATTCATAAAAGTTATGCAATTGTTGTATGAATTTAATTATCTGCAACCTATTCTTGATCTAACTCTCCATTAGACCATCTACTTGAAATCATCTAGTTTGGTGCTCTAACCACCCTTACACATTGTTTCTTCTTCATCTTTGCATGTTCTTGATTAATCAAGTAATGGTTTGGTGCTTGCAATAACCCAAACAAAGAGAACAATCAAGAAAGAAGGAGAATAAAAAAGGTACATGTACTGTTATATCATGTTCATATAATCAGTTTATGGATGCATTTGAGATTTTGGCTGTTTAGGATTTAATGGGGGTAAGAGTTCAGATTCTAACACTTCTGTTGCTTAGTCGTGCATGTGATGCATGAATCCTTGTCTCCCTCACCAATCAAAATATTGTAAACTTTAAAAAATAAGTGGACTATTTATTTTTTTTTTTAAATAACCCCTAACATCTGGTTGCTCTCTAATTGTCTTTTCTTTCCTAATCGTTAACGCTCACCATCCCAACCATATCTCCCTCTGCCTTCAACCACCATAGCATCGCTACAGTGCTACTCCACGAGTGATCTTCTCTGTTTCTCCTGTTGAGTATACAGTGGGGAATCAAACTTGCTTACATGGTCACACTTGCTACCCGATTGTGAAACGTCTCCTAATCGTCGGTCCCTACTACCCCGTACCTCTCGCACCACCGGCAATCCAGCTACAGATCAAATGTGAAGAGAACCAAACAATTCTGTAAGAGATATTCAGATCAGATATGGAATTTTGCAGATCCAGATTCAAACCCAACCTGACTCGAACCGATCTACCCACTAGTTGACCTGCACCAATATGGGGATTTAGCTCAATGAAGGTAGCAAAAATTGCAAAAAAAATTTGTGGAATTGTGAAGTTGTAAATTTATGGAATTGTGAAGTTTTCAATTTATGTAATTATGAAGGTGCGAATTTGACAATTTATGGAATTTTGAAGTTATAAATTTGTGGAATTTTGACGGTGTCAATTTGTGGGAATGTGTTGATTATGGAAATTTGGAATTGTAGAATTGTGTTGACCACTTGATCAATTTATTGTTAAGTTGAATATTGAATTGTGTATTGTGACTTTATGTTATGTTGTAATTTTGTATGTCAAATGTTGATTAAATAGGGGAATAAAAGAATAAAGATTGTTAAATTCAAGTTGAAAATTAGAGTTTCAATAACATGTTGATTAAAACTAGTTAAGAAAACAAAATATTGATAATAATTACAAATTGAATTATATAAGAAAAAAGATTAATTTATAATTGAATTATGTGATTACAAAAAATAGGTTGTAAACTTACAGTTATGAGTTATGGTTAAAATTGAATATGTTATATTTATAATTATATTTCTTTAGTTTATGGTTCAATGATGTAATTGTGTATGTTGTGTATTGTGTAACTGTGTAGGTTGAATACTTAAATTGTTGTTTTTTGACTTATTGGTGAATTGTGTTGGATGAAATTGAATTTTGTAATGTATGTTTACTCTTTATAGTGGAGTTAACTTGAGTAAGAAACTAATAATGTTTATTAAAATTAGTTAATGAAAGATTATTAAATTAAAGTTGGTAATTAGAATTTTAGTAACAATGTTGATTAAAATTAGTTAAGAAAACAAAATAATTATAAGCATTACATAATGAATTGTATAGTTAAACAAAATATATTATTTTATAGTTAATTAATTAAATTATGAGATTATATAGAGTAAGTTGTAAACTTATAGTTTTAAGTTATGGTTAAAGTTGAATATGCTATAGTTGTGAGTGTATGTCTTTAGTGTTGAATGATGTAATCATAGGAAAATGAAATATATTATATAAGATGTATATACGTATTGTGTAATTGTGTATGTTGAATACTTGAATTGTTGGTTTTTGACTTATTGGTGAATTGGGTTAGATGAAATTAAATTGCGTATGATGTAATCATACAAAATGAGTTATATTATATAAGATGTGCATTGTGTAATTGTGTTATATTGGAATTTGGAGTTAAACAATATATATTTTGTGATAACGAAATTATGTATTCTTTATTTTGATATATGTCTTCATTTATTTTTGCAGATAAATGGAAGGAAGTTTAGGTGCTCATGATCATTTAACAACTTTAGGAAGAACCGTATTATTTGTTTGTTTTGTAACAAACATTTGAAAGGTAGAGGAATCACCAGATTAAAGAAGCATTTAGTTGGAGTTAAAGGAGATGTGAAACCTTGTAAAAAATTAGGAGATGTGGAACCTTGTAAAAAATTAAGTCATAATGTGAAGTGACAAATGAAAACTTTGTTTGAAGAGTATCATTGTGAGAAAGATAAAAGGGAGAGATTGAATTATGAAATTAGTAATAGAACTTTGTTTGTTGGTATTCATAATGATAAGGGAAATGTTGGAGGTAGTGTTCTTTCCCAGTAAGAAGTGAATGTTGCGTTTGGACCTGATGCTAGGAAAAAAAAGAAGGCAAGTGTTGAATTTTTTTTATACCACGACCTACTCTTGGAGCTCAACCTTCAATTCGTAATTCCATGCAATAATGAGAAGTGACTCACAATGTAGATATGCCAATAGCTAGATGGTGTTATGATTCAGGTATAACATTCATTGATTCCTAATCTTATTATTACCAACCTATAGTGGATGTTATAACCTTTTACAATCTGGGATACAATGTTTCTTCTATTGATGACTACAAAGGTAAACCTTTAAGTAGATTAATTTATAAAATTAAAAGTTATTTGAAAGAAAGAAGAATATATTAGGCTACTTATAGGTGTTCAATTATATGTGATGGTTGGATAAATACGAGCTTATTATTAATTTTTTTGTTTATTCTTTAAAGGGCTCAATATTTTTGAATTTTATTGATGAATATAGCCTTCTTAGGAATGCTGATATTTTATTTAAAATATTCGGTGAAGTTGTGAATGAAGTAGGGCCAAAAGATATTTTTTAATTCATTGTTGACAATGTTTTCGCTTATAAAGCATTGGGCAAAAGATTACAATGCAGGTATGGTTCTTTTTTTTGGACTCCTTATACTGTACATTGCATTGACTTAATGTTGAAAAATAAAGGATGTTAGTTTTTTCCTATTATTGACGAGACTATGCAAAAAGCAAGAAAGGTGATCAAATTTATCTATAATCATATAGAGGTATTGAATTCAATGAGAAAGGGTTTTACCAATGGTAGGAATTGGTGTCTTCCTACTATTATAAGAATTGCAACAAATTCCTATAACTTCAATGTTTTATTATGATGAAGAAAGAGTTGAGATAGATTTTTGCAAGTGATAAGTAGGTTGCATCTCAACATGCTAAGTCCAACGCTAAATTAGAGGTTTCCAAAATTATACTTAAAGATGCTAAATTTTACTCCTAATGCCAATTTTTTATTGAGTTTTTAAGCCTTTAGTAAGGGTGCTTCATTTGGTTGATAGTGATGAAAAGGCAATGATGAGTTATTTTTATAATGTGATGGAGAGGGTAAAGGAAGCAATTAAGATAAATTTGAAAAATAGACCTTCTTTATACACACCTTATCTTGCAATCATCAATGAGAGATGAGAAAAAACAACTTTACACTCCATTGTTTATATCTTAGACATTTTGGAATCCTAATGTCTATTTCAGACTAGGTTTTATAAAAAAAGTTGAAGTTAATAGGGTAATAATATTAACTATTACAATTGTTGTTGCCCGTAACATGATGCAAGATCTTATAAGCTCATAAATGAAGAGTGACTTGGAAGATAATCTTGGATAGGAAAGCATTAGCATGTTATTTGGTGCAATGAATTTCAATGATGGTGATGATGAGACTCCTCTCATTGATGATAATTTTGTACCAAATGAGAATTGGGATCAATTCAGTTATAACAGGTATTCCCCCATAGATGATTGAATGAAGTTCTAGGTTTATGTTTCTCCTTTTCTTTTAATTTTACTTATATTTTATGTATTTGTTAAATTCTATATATGAAATGAAACTATAAATTAATTATGGTTATTATTTATAAGTGAACTATTTGAAAATTATTGTTAATAAAAATAAATAAATTGTTGTTATTTTAAAATTTCATTATTATGGGTTTTGGATACAGGATTGATGTAAAATTATAAAGTATATATCACAATATACCAATGAATTGTTTGGTAATTTTTTTTTAAAATTTAGAGACTATTTCATAAATTTAAAAAATTACCTAAAATGGTAATCAATATTGATCAATATTAGTATAGTACTGTGTTAGAATCCAATCTGATACTGGTGTTAGTACAATATTCATAACATTTCACATATCTAATAAATTGACTAAACAAATAGTTATTGCAAAAATTTTCCATGTATTGTCTAAAACAAAACTAAAACATATAACCAAAAAGGATAAGAGTTAAGCTAAAGATAATCAGACACATCACACGGATTACAAATTTACATAACATATGAAATTTTATTTTGAATTATCAATAATAATTTACTGAGCATAACCTTTTTCCCCTTAGTATAAACATACCCAAACTTGTCATCAATAAAGAGATTGAATAATACAAATTCAATAGAATACATGTCCTATAAGTGACTATTTAGATTAATAAAAAGAAATTCACTTCATTAACATACCTAAATTTCTAACACTAGAGAGAGAAAGAGAACTTGCCTAGAGATCATAATAAACTAATGAAGCAAAAAAATTTCCTTCGAAAAATCATAATGAAATAAATGTTCAGTAGTGAATGGATTAGACAGGAAGAGAAGTGAAGATTCATCATTAAGCTATAAAGCTTCATTTATGAGGAAGCATCAAGGAAAAGTTGGAAGTTTATAAGAGCGTTACAATAGAGGAGTGACAAAGACAAAAAAAAATAGGGATAAAAGAGAATTAGACTTGCTAGCAAAGGTATAACTGTTTAACACTAAGTAAGAGTCATATAGCATGTCCAAGTGTTTATGTTCACATGATATATTAGTCACATCAGTAAAATATTAGTGAAGACAATGTTTTGAATTAAATGGTCCAATTTTTTAAAATTTTAGAGCTAAATTCAAAACTTTAAAAGTTAGAAAGTTAATTGAAAACTTTTAAAATGTTTAATATTTTTCAATTTTGTTTTGTTTATTTTTTACAAAATTTTGTTTCACTTATAGAGATATTTTGACATTTTTTAACTTTATCTTAAACACAATATAGGAGGCTAACTTATATGGTAGTAGGTGTTGCATAATTGTTGATTTTTACCAAAAATGATAACATTCAATCAATTTAAATGAGTTTAAGATTATTTTGATCAAACATAGAGTTCATAAAACTTTATTTTTATTTTTAAAATTATAAAAATTATTTTATTTTATCGAACTTGAATAGATTCCAAATCAGACTAAATCTTAAAATTTTGAGGCCTAAACTCAGCCAACCTATTGCCGCCTCTAATCACTATCTACCAACTAGTAAAGAATACCCTAACCCCTACAAGGATAGTAATAGGTCAGATTGAGTTAAGTTTGTTTAAACCCAACTAAAATTTTATTTTTAAAAATAAAAATAAAATAATGTTTTTTTATAATTGTCGAGTCTCAAGCAATGCCCACATTTTAAAAAAAAATCAAGCCTAAGACCAATTGACTTCAGATCGGTCAAAGTCTAGACCCAAATATTATCCCTAACCAAAACTTCCTCATTCATATCATCATCATGGTTATTATATACTAAAATATTTTTACATATCATAAATATTATTTAGTGATGTGTATGAATAATTTAGTTTATGTTAATTATAATAGCCATAAACTCCACCATGATTGTGTAATTGCTCTCACATTTAAAATTTTTTAAAAGTACAAACTAATTATGTGCATTATTTGTGATAAAGAAGACAAAACATAAGTGATAAACAAAAATAAACAATCTATCTACTATAATAATTCACAAATGTAAAAATTACTTTGATTCATCAAATACTTTTAAGAGAGTTATTTCATATATAAAATTCTTATGGTGCTTGAATTGATAAATAACATAATGACATTATAGGTTCACATATTTATAATTAAATTTAACTCACAATAAGAAATATAAACAAATTGGAAAAAATCCTAATACTATAAGGGACTATAAAGACCATTAATGGAAAAATGACTAATATGATATATTTTGTAAAGTTATCAATTAAAGTTCCAAAAGCCTTTAGGATAAGAGAAGATGTCAAACCTAAATATAATACGTTATTTTAAACACACGTAGAAATTAAATTGCAATTTTAAGTTTTATTAAAAAGGATATCTGCTAACAGATTCCCATATCTCATTGTACAACAAAGAACATCTTTGTGATCTTGACACTCTATTACAATCTTATGAGTATTTAAATCCTACATTCCAAGTAAAATATGTTGCACTCATATTTTCTTATCTTTTTATACTATTACACTTAGTTTTTATTCTCATTTGATGTCTAAATCACATAACTTACATTGATTTTATCATTTCAAGTGTTTTAGGTATCAAGTGAGGAAAATTATGTTAAGAAAGGAGATTTAGGACTTTTGGATGTCATTTTCAGAATAAGCAGGTCGAAATACCCCAAGGTTACCACAGTTGCAGAAATCCTAATCTCATTAGGATTAGGATTCCCCAAGTCCTAATGCAACTAGGATTTCCTGTTTTGAATAAACTCTAACAAAATGAGAATCAGGAGCCAAACCTGGCAAGGGATGGTGAAATCCTAATTCCAAAAGGATTATGAATCCTACTCGAACAAGGAATCCTACTTCAACTAGGATTTCTATATTTCGGACGATTCTTGTTTGTCATTGCGAGAAATAGATCCAGGAACAATCTAGATGGTTAGGGGACATATATATTGGGAGAAATGAAGATCCCTACTTTTTAGGAGAATTGATGAGCTAGTAGCACCTGATTGATACACGTGGATGACACTTGACATCCAGGCAGCATTCCATGTCACCTACCACATCAACATCTTGGGACACATGGAGCCTACATGAAAGCACGTGTGGACTGCCACTTAAGCCCTAGGAAGCATGTTTGACCTGGAGGGAAGCTTTTAGAAGATCCTAATTTTATAAGGAAAGCAAAGACCTACTTCTACTTGGAAAAGAAATCCTCTTCTACAAGGAAAGAAAGAAATACTTCTACTTGGAAAAAAAGTCCTCTTCTACAAGGAAAGAAAGACCTACTTCGACTTGAAAAAGAAATCCTCTCTTATAAGGATTCGATGGCCATACCTCCTCCAATATAAATAGGGTCCTACAACATTAGTTTTGAGGGGTGTTCACGCTTTCTCTCTCTTTTTTGAACTTGAATCTCTCTTTTTCTCTTTCTCTCTCCTACGTTCTGTCTTTCTCTCTCTAGGTAGAACCCTAGTTTTATTTTATCTTCTTCTTCTTCTTATACCTGAATTATGCATTATGTTTTCTATGATGATTTTTAACTTTGTTTTAATGAAAATCATTAACTAAATTCTCATTTCCAAATATTGAGGCTATTAGCTAAATTCATGGTTGTTTTTATGAGAAACATGTGCATATAATTGATGAATCTATGATTGAAAATTTATGCTCTTGATCTGGACATGATTGCTAAATTATGCATATGGATTTGAAGTTATAAATTCGAATTTTGCATGAATAATTTGTATGCTATCTGATTAATTTAATTGATAGACAATAAAATGATTAGGTTAAATAGTAGCAACTAATTAAAATTGAATCTTGTATGTAGGTTTTAATTACTTGGATCAAGACATAGGTTAATTTTATCCATGCTAGCTTTCTTGAGAATTAACTTAGGTTATGTAGACTTGATTTTGATCTTAATGCTCTTGTTATTGTGTTGTTCATGCTAGTTTTGGATTAATACATTATCAAGAAGTTTTGCATGTCATGCTTGTTTTGAATGCATCTATCTTTGTTTGATGAACCCTAATTTTCCAATCTAAGAAATAATTCATTTTCAATGATTAAAAACAACCAAAGTATTTAGTGAAAACCTTTGCAATTGGTCTTTAATTAATCTGAACTTTTTTAACTTAAAATTTCCTAGCAATTTCTCTCTTGAAAACCTTTGGCTTTATTTTAATTTTCTGAACTTAAATCATGTCTTCTTCTTTCTCTTCTTATTTACTTTTAACGCAAGCAAATAAATCCCCCAATCTTTTCCTATTATGTCACATAATCTAGCATTAGTTCATGCATAACATTTATGCATACTTGGCTTAAAAGTTAAAAAAAATCTTCTTTGTGTTTTGATCTTTATGACACTATACCCTTGCTTCACTATACTATAAATTAACTTAAGTAGGGGATTAAATTTGTAGGCTAACGACAACCTATCAAATTTTTGGCACCATTTTTAGGGATCAAAGTGTTGATTTTTAGTTTTCTTTTATAATTTGCGTGTTATTTTCCTCTCTTTCTGCGATTTGGTGCGTTTAACCTTTTCTTTTGAAGGATGTATGTCCCAGTCATCCGAAAAGCAACTCTCATATCAAGAACAAGCCAACCTAGACCAATTCTACATAGATTTCTTGATCAACTCCATATGAACACCTACCCATACACCACTGCATGATCCTATCATCCTTGAGTAGCGCCATTCATTCAATCCACTTTTCTAATCAAACTTTGTGAAGGAGTTACCTTTTACACGTGCACAGCCTACCGACTCATCACCATTCGGAATCTACATTGATCCCAACACTTCTGGTTCATCTTCATCTCCTGTTCCTGACATCACTCACACTTACCATTACTAAGAAGACATGACAGTTGCATAACAAAGGACTTTGAAAGAGCTTGTCGCTCCTGACTTGGAGAACCATCTTTTTTGTATTAATGTTGAGAATGCTAACTTTGAGCTAAAACCTAGTTTTATCCATTTGCATCCTTGTTTTAACGGTCTTGTAGGTGAAGATCCACATGTTCATCTTAAAAATTTCCACATGATTTGCAATAGAATGAAGCCAAATGTTGTAGAGGAGGAGCAAGTCAAACTGAAACCTTTACCTTTCTCTTTAAAGGGGGCGATTGAGGATTGACTGTTCTTAATCCCATTTGGTTCTATAAGGACGTGGAATGACCTTAAGATAATTTTCTTGGAGTATATCCTAGCCTCAAGAGTTGCCAACATTGGGAAGGAGATATGTGGGATAAGACAAGCTCATGGTGAATCATTGTCTGGGTATTACGAGAGGTTCGAGAAGCTCTATAATCAATATCCCCACCACCAAATTTCTAACTAAATGATCATCCAATATTTCTACGAGGGGCTAACTCTCCAAGATAGGAGTATTATTGATGTATCTAGTGGTGGAGCTTTGGTGAGAAAAACACCCAAGGCGGCAAGACATTTAATCTCTAATATGGTTACAAATTTCAAGCAGTTTGACACCTGAACTGATCATAGACACGTGAATGAGGTAAGTGTCTCTAACTTAAAGAACAAGGCTAATGAGCTTACTTCTATGATGTGATCCTTTATGAGTGGTGATATGCAAATTATTGCCTATTTTATTTGTTCCATGCATGGTCATAATGCTAATAGATGTCCTACTATGCAAGATGATTTTATTGACCAGGTGAATGCAGTTGGTGGTGTTTTTAATGATAACTCATGGAGAAAGTATGATCCCTACTCTCAGACCTACAATTTGGGATAGAGAGATCACCATAGCCTTCGCTATGGAAATCCTCAGCAACCACCTATGCTGAATGGAGCAAGAGCACCTAACCCCCCTAGGTTTCAACCACAGCTAAACATTCCTAGACTTATGTCACCACCTTCTGACCCCTCTTCTTCTTCTAATCCTTCTTTGAATAAGGTTATGGATATGATGAAAACTATGGCATCTAACACGTTGTCCATATAGCAAAATTTCATATTGTTTTAATAAGACTATAAATCTTTTCAACAAGAGACAAGGTCGGGTATTTAAAGCCTTGAGAGGAAAATAGGAGAGTTGGCCCCTAGCCTTGGAAAGATGGAGGCCTAAAATTCTGAAAATTTGTCATCCCAAGGGCTACAACACAAGGAAAGTGCTTTTGCACTTAAGCTAAGGAGTGGTAAAGGGATTAGAGACAAAGTGATTATTTTGGACGAGGATGATGAGTTAGAGGTTAAAAATAACAACCCAAAATTGGTGGCACCACCCTTTAACCTAAAGGGTGCCGAACCTTCTTCTCAACCGAAGCAACCATCTCATGCTTCTAAGGTATCTCCTCACCTTGATGATTCCACTTATAAGCTAACTCCACCTTTCCCTTTGAGTTCTAACAGGCAAAAGAAGGAGGATAAGGAGAAAGAAATATTGGAGTTGTTTAAAAACGTAGAGATCGACATTCCTTTACTGGAGGCAATAAAACATGTGCCCAAAATATGCCAAATTTCTTAAGGAGATGTGCACCACCAAGAGAGCCAACAAGGTCAGAAATGGTGACATAGTTGGTTAAGGAGAAAATGTAAGTGCTATTTTTTGAAAGAAATTACCTATTAAGTAAGAAGAATTTGGTGCGTTTTCTATCGCTTGTGTGATTGATAATATGTAATTTGATAAGGCTATGTGTGACTTAGGAGCTTCAATTAGTGTGATGCCAAAATCCATCTTTGATTCTCTTAATCTTGGTTCTTTGAAAAACACTTTTGTTATCATTCAACTTACTGATATGACTTTTTTCTATCCTTTGGGTTTGTTGGAAGATGTGTTAGTGAAAGTTGGTAGCTTGGTTTTCCCTTGTGATTTCTATATCATTGAGACAAGTGATGATCACCCTCACATATATTCACCTTTTTTGCTTGGGAGACCATTTTTAAGGACTGCTAAGACTGTGATTAATTGTGATGATTACGATTTGTCTATGAGGATTGATGATGAACATGTCTTCTTTAATTTTAATAAGGTAATAAAATATAATGATAATGTGCATGAATTACATAACTTGGATATCACTCATATGTTGGTGGATGAATTTTGTGCTTATGGTGGTGATGATGGCGTTGATATTGCTTTTATATGTTCCTTCTTCTCATCTTTTGATGTTAATGCCAATGGTGCCATACTTTTTTAACATTATATGATTGATGCCATTATGACATTTCAGTCTTCTTATATGGTCAAAATTGGATGTATTTTCTAATTTACCTATTTCCCACAAGAAAGTCTTACCTTCTGTGTTGCATGCGCCTGAGTTAGAATTGAAACCTTTGCCTAATCATTTGAAGTATGCTTTTCTTGGATCTAATGATACTCTTCTAGTGATTATTGTAAAGAATCTAACAACTATATAGGAGAAAAGATTGTTGCGTGTCGTAAAGGACCACAAGACTGTCATTAGATAGACTTTAGTTGACATCAAAGGGATTAGTCCTTCTATATGTATGCCTTGCATACTCTTATAGGATAATTCCAAGCCTTCGAGGGAGATGTAGATACAACTCAATCTGCCATGATGGAGGTGGTGAAGCCTAAAATTTTGAAGCTTTTGGATGTAAGTGTCATATATCCTATCTCTGATAGCAAGTCTGTAAGTCCTATCTATGTGGTTCCTAAAAAGATGGGCATTACTGTGGTGAAGAATGCTGAGAATGAGTTAGTGCCCACACATGTGCAAAATGGCTGGCGAATGTGTATTGATTATAGGAAGTTAAACTTGGTGACAAAAAAGGATCATTTTCCTTTGCCTTTTATGGACCAAATACTTTAGCACCTGACCGGTAAGTCCTTCTATTGTTTCCTTGATTGCTATAGTGGATATAATCAAATTGTTATTGCCCCTAAGGATCAAGAAAGACTACCTTTACTTGTCCATTTGGTACATATGCTTATAGGAGAATGCCCTTTGGTTTATGCAATGCACCTACTACTTTTCATAGATGCACGATGAGCATATTTTTCGATTATGTTGAGAGGATCATTGAAGTTTTTATGGATGGTTTTACTATCTATGGTGATTCCTGATTGAGCCAAATTTATATTATAAATTGGCCCTAATTTCTTAAGTGATTATGCACTTGTTGACTCCTAATTCATGGTTTTCGTGCTTAATTTGGGTCCTTCCGTTGAACTTTTATAAATTGCAAATTGGCAGTATTTTGTTGTCATTTGATATTAAATTCTGCATAATTTTTATAAGGACAATTGATACTGCAATTATTTTATTTTGTAGGACCAAAGAAGTCAACATTTGAAAGTCAACACGTCGTGAGAAGCCATCCATTCGTCGGGACGAACCAACACTTCCATTCGTCGCGACAAATTAAGTTGGTATAAGTTAATTCGTCGCGACGAATGACCATTCTTTATTCGTCGCGACGAACATCTTTCGTTAGTCGCGACGAATGTCGGATATCCGGTCCTTAAATGGCAAATTTTCTCACTGATCCGACCCGGCCCGCATTCAGCTCCTATAAAACCTTCCTTTTTAGGTTAAAGGAGGAGGCCGTACTCCCGAGGTGAATCATCTTCTTCGTTTCTCTATTTTTCTAATAGGTTTTGTTTCTGTTTTGCAGATTCGGCGCCACCTCCAGACGACGTCCAGCCTCAGTTTCTTCGTCTCCTCTTCCACTGCTCGTCACCACATTCATCCGTTCGTCGTTGGAGTCATGAACCAAGTAGATTTTCCAGTCGTAATGGAGTCTGCTGGTGTCATGCGTGGCTAAGCGTCGGATCTCCTGAAAATGTAGCGAAGGTCGGAATTCCATGAGCTTCAAGGGGTAATCAACATTGTTTTAGATTTCTGTCATGTTTTTGTAAAACCTCCGAGTTGGAGATTGCGAGATATGATGGATTGAATCCGGT
>JANJEY010136021.1:0-14831 GCA_024703695.1 Erythroxylum cataractarum
TCATAAGTAAACTTCCTAAAATGCCCTTACACCATCTTATTCGATTAATTTCTAAGAACTTATCAAAATTCTAATTTCAACTAAATTCCTCCAATTTATAATCATTAACGAAGCACAAAAATTCCAAATTATTCTAACTAAAAGGAAATAATCAATCTAAACCTCAAAATAAAGAAAACCTGCTTAAAGCGAATCGGGGCCCAACATTCAAACAAATAAATTAAAAATTAAGAATATTTATAAACAAGCACTTTATGCATTCATACTAAATATAATTTCAAGTGCAATGATGTATACAAACCTATTACAAAATAATATTTTAGTTTTGAAAAAATAGATAACAAAGTTTTGCTTTCAAAGTTCATTTCAATGTTGTTAATGACAAGAAAGCTTTCTAGGCTAAGTAGACTCTTTGATACACGATAAAAAAAATGAAAACTTTAAAAGCATAAGCTTATGATAAATAATTTTTGGACATGAAAGAAAATTCTTTAAAAATTCTTAAGATAGGGTTAATTTTACAAAAACAATCTTTCATTAAATTAGAAATAGAGAAAATATTTCTTTGTAGTGACACTCCTTAACCTACTAATAGATTAATATCCAACAAGATATAGGATTGGTGATTACTAGCCATTGAATGTAAGAGTTAGTTTAATAATAAATGAGTATGGTTGGATTTAGCATCCGAAAAGATCAAGATCATTAGCACACATCTATAACTCTTTTCCTCCTTTTCGTTTAAAAATATAGTCTCCCAACATCATAAAGAATTCATATTCTTAAAAGATAATCCATAACAATTTAGGTTAGAATTTATTCAAAACATAATGAATTCAAGTCCAGTAGTCAAACATCTTATGGTTCAAGTACTAAATCTAAAAGCTAAGCTTCATCATGTTGTTAGAAGCCTTATAAAACTTAAAACTAAAGACACAATGTCTAACATTACGGAAAAGGTAATTTCTCTCTACAACTTAGAAGAAAGTCCCATTAACCTTTATCTTTAATTTTCCTTGACAAAAGGAATTTGGATTCAAATACTTGATATATTATGTCTAGTTTGATAACCATTAGATTAGGAAAACTGCACAAAATGAAAGAGCCAACTTAACTTAACCAAAATAGTCGAAAATCCTTTGACAAAATTATCATGCCTAGTCTTCTCAAATGGAGAGGAAGGAATTTGAGGATCTTCCAGTCCATCAAAATTATGCACAAGTAACTGCTATAATAACCACGAAAATGAAAATATCTCTAGTGTTCATATTTATTATATAAATCTAAATCTTTACTAGCTAGGTTTATTCTATGTGAAATTGGTGGATGGAATGGTTCAAGTGTACCTATGTACGGACGGACTTAATTAGTATGTTATCATCCCAATATTAACATATGGTTTGGGAAATTGGGATGGGATCCAATCTTGACCGTAGCATAATAATCATGATTTTTTTGTATTTTAATTTTTTGAAAACCAAGTTCATTTTAATTATATAAGATGATTAACAATTAAATTATAATAAAATATGAATCTTAATTCGTACCTTATTCTAAAATTTAATCATAATCTTATAATATCCTTCGAATCATTCTAAAATTGGTCCATCTAAACCATAGTAGCTAGTTAAGTCTCTAGCCTTTAGCAGTATCCATAAAAAAAGGTTGGGAGAAAACTGTAACTCTTATAGAGAGGGTTAAGCAAAAAGTATTAGCTTCAATAGAGCTTAAGCCTATTTATAATAAGTTTTGAAAATTTTAGTAATTTAATTCAAATTAAATTCTAATTTCAATTAAAATTTAATTATAATTACAAATAATTCTAATTAAATACTAATTATGTCCAAATAAGATCCAATATCTCATATTGATCCTTATTTATCAAATATATCATACTTAACCTTTAAGTTTCTCAAACATTACAATCAAGCCCAACTTGATTAAAATATCTTTGCTCTCTTTAACTCATTCTTTATATAAGACCCATTAAGTTCCTAAATATGTTGGCAATGGATATAAATTGTAACCTCAAATCATATTTATAATTAGATAACTTAAACTCCCTTCATTTACCTTTAATTCTTTAATTAAACAATTTATATCCATAGATCAAGATTGACATCTAGTAACACATCATAAACATCCAAATATTTAGCAGTGCCAAAGTGGTTTTGACTAACCTTTTGGCTTATGAATTGAATTGCCCACAATTCGAATAGGTCTTAAGTAGTATTAAAACATAACAATCCCTATACAAGATAACTTTGAGACCCTAAGTTAAGGGATCACTTATACAATCAACTTTGAGACCCTAAGTTAAGGGATCACTTATACAATCATCACAGTGATAATTTCCATAAAGATACAAGTAATGTTCCAAATGTATTTCTCATATAGGGTTAGTTTAGTGATTTTTTTCTTTAACAAGTACCCATACGTTTGTTTAAATATCTTCACACTTTAGTCTATGAGATGGACTACTTCCTGCATAAAGGAAAACATAATGTGTGATAACCTTTTTTCTTTCTATTAATGTCTAGTATTAATAGAAAAATGACTAGGAACAATTTAGGGATAAAAGATAAATACAATATGAGTCTTATAATTATAGTATCATAATAAATTCATTTGCAATGTATAATTATACCATGGGAATTATCATATACATCTAAATATGTATAACATAAAGAATGTCTTTAAATTATTTTGTCACTAAAATATAACTAAATTAATTGGTTGTAGGGTATAAAACAATAATCTCCCATTTGCACTAAGCCAATCATTTAAGTATCTTATACCATATTACCATATTATGATCATGCTTCTGTTTGGATATTGACTTAATAAGAGAATTCTGTAAAATTCTCTATAGTGAGCATTTGTTTAAATCTTACAACAATCATCTTAATTATTATTATAATTAATAAATATTGTCTAAATAAATCCTTGGATCTTTGATCAAACCTTAGCTGCTTTTACATGCCTATTGGCTCTAATGTTCCACAGCATATTAATGTCTTGAGCAATGCAAGGAATTATATCAAGTTCACTAAAAAACTTATTGATCTAATTAATAATTTCCACTAAATGAAAAATGTATTATGTCTTAATTAAAAACCCTTGCTATATTAGAACCTTTCTAATCAAGAATGATATTGTTCTAAGTAAAATAGATCTTAATTAGGAATTACTTCTAAATTTGATATTTATATAACCTCAAACTTGAATATTAACTCATATATAGAATAATGTATTTTTTAATACTTCATAAGTATCGGATATTTCAAATACTAAACATCTTTAGTACATTATCTATGTACTTGTACTTAGAATAGGTAAATTCCAATCTGTCTCTATAAATCTAATTTCTATAATTAAGTTGTTATCTTTTCATATCCAACAAAGGTTGTTCTTGGACAATTATATTTTCAACAATTGAAAATTAGAATTATTTTTCTCTATGAGTAATATGTCTCTAAATACTTCCACTAAAGAGGACAACTATACTTCCTCTAACCTTCTTGCAGACATAAAAAATTCATAATCATCTTTTTTAAAAATTCTTTGAATTCATCATGAAAGTGAATCTTTCAACGTCTTATAGCCTTTTGACTATACATCAAATCTATTAACAAAGGTGCTAGCTCTAATCGGATGTAATGTCATGAGATTTGAATCAAATTTCATCTTACTCCTACTTGTCTTGAGAACCATTTCCTATAAGTATTCATTGAAACAAACAATTTGTTCAATAGGTTTGTAAGATTATATCAAACTTGTTGGATATCTCATAAATTTTTATTACCTATTTTAGTTCTAAACTTAATATATAATACATACTTTAGCTAGGCATTACATCCTTAAATCATTTAATTTTGAATTTTTAAAGTCTTAGCATTCTATATCTAATATGAAATCTTACTAATTGATCTAATTGGAACTACTGAAGATAAATCACTGTACTAGGCATAGCTATATAATAAATAATATTGCATCATACAATATCTCATATTGTATTTTTCTCTTTACATAAATTCATACTCTTATGAAATTTTGTTATGAAGGTATTCACAAGAGAATCTCATTTCTTATAGATAATAGAAAATTTAAAAATTACAACAACAATTTCATTGAAGTACTTCAACATTCTTGATTCTTAATTTCTACTTATATTTAAACAATTTGAACTTCACAAATTTGTAAATCAGCATTTCATTTAATACATATGATTATATCATATAAAGTCATTATTAATATAATGAAATATAAGCATCATTTTTTTATCAATTATTATTAATCCAATACATCACATGTATAAATTTAACAATTCAACAACATTATCTTCCTTTCACCAAAGATTAATTTGGTTGTTCTTCATCTTAACAAGTTTCATATGATTTATAAAAAAGGATATAGATATTCTTGTATGTAACTTTAAGATTCTCATGATGTTGATTTAACCAATATGGAAAGTAAAAGGATGGTCACAATTATCCAACTTAGTATTCTTGCCACTTATGTTAAGCATAAGTCTCCCTTGATCTAATACATACAAACTATTTGTATAAAATTGGATCAAATGCTTTTACTTAAAAATTTATTTCTTATCATGTTTTGAACATTTTAGTAATGCTGAATATGAATTTAGTATTAAATATTCAAAAACATGAACTAGAAATAAATATGATCTCTATCATATTTTGTATAGGCAAGAAAATTCATGCAATCATTTTCTTCTGATGACAACTATTACCATACTATATCAAAGTCTTTAATTGATATCTATATTTATGCTTTTAGTAGGCTAAATTTAGTGAAACAATTTTGTCAAGGTGCTATACCTTTTAGCTCTACTCAATCTAACCTCTTTCATCTTGTTATCATAGTGTTGACATATATCTTACATATTGTCATCAAAATTTATGAGACATTAGTCAACTCAAAATCTCAATCCATTTTATCATCTATATGATTTTGACACATATTTATGACTTTGTCACTGAATCCTCAACAGGGATTATAGAAAAATTGCATAATAGATGTACAAATTTTCTATCTAACATAACTTATGTCCATGAAATTCACTTCAATAATTTTTAGTATGAATACACTAAAAAAGTTAAATTCCACTCAGGAAAAAATATAAATGTAAAAAAACAAGTAATTGATTATATGTCATGACTTCCAAATAAAAATAGGACTTTAATCTTGTATTTGGGTACTCCCACTATCTTATTAGAAATAATAGCCCTCACTACTATTTAGAAAGATTACTATGATCTTTCTAGTAGGTTAGGATCCCATTCAAATATAGTTGATCTTGAGTTTGTTTGACAAACTAATTAAACTTAAATTAGGTAGATAACAACTTTATCAATCACAATTTATGACTCCAAGATATATTAGGTGGCAACTCTTTCCAAAACATATTTATATCTTGTTCCTAACCTTGTCTATAAATTCATATGATCATGAGTTTGCTCATACAAATCACACAAATTTAATTAAGTAGAACCCACTGTTATAAGACTAAATTTATTTGAGTTAAAACGGTCTTAAGTTTGCTTACTAAACCTGGTTTATTCTTATAACAATGGAAGACATCATTCATGTTCAAAACATGTATTTAATATTTTTAACGAGGGACTTAATTTTGTTTGTCTCATCAAACTGAAAATTACATTTAATAATATCATATACATAAAACATGCAATTTAGCATGCATCTAATATATATATCAAACATAAAAATAAAGTATGCAACTTATGCACTCATAATCAAATTATATATACAAAACATTAAGCGTTGTTTGATTATGCAAGTTATGCACTCATAATCAAATTATGTATAAAACATCAAGCTTTGTTTGATTCCAACTATTAATCATCATAATCTAAAATAACATTTTTAACTCCTTGAATAAATTAAATTAGATTAAACTCATTGATTCCTTATTGAATTAAATTCCTTTCCAAATAGAAATTCAATTTGATTTGAAAATAATTTTCAAATCTAATTGGTAACTATTTCTAATTATCTAGACTTCTTTAACAAAATTTAATTGAAAACAAATTTCAATAAATTATGCCTTTTACTTATTACAATTTAGAAAAACTCCTTTTTCAAAATTATATAACTAACACATTATAATCTAATTACAAAACTATTTCTAATCCTATTCGAAACTATTATTTCTAATCTCATAAGAAATTAATTTTTCTTAATGAGTTAAACAAGAACTTTTCTTAATTTTAATGAGTCTAGTTAATTAATTTCAATCCAATTAAAACTAATTAATTCTAATTTTAGAAACTAATTTTCTAAAATTAAATTAGTAATCAATTTAATTATTAATCTCAATCATATTAAGAAAATTAATTACTTTAATATTAAAAATAAGATCTCATATTAATTAATATAATCTCATTATATTAGATTATTCTCATCATAATTAATATAATCTCATTATATTAATTATCTAACATAATTAAATTATGAAACATAAATATTTCAAATATTTGCTTGATTCTAGATAGTGATTTAATTTATTTAATTTAACAATTAAACTCCTTAAAAAATGAAACTAATTCCAAAGTATTCCTAATAAATAACCCTTTGAAAATAAATTTCAAACAATTACAAAACACTTTTCTATATTTATTAAGGGTTTAAACTAATTTAATATTGTTAGAGTAGTGCTTTAAAAACAATCACCATTAGCACTTTTGTACCAATTTTATTTTGATTAATGAAGCGAAAGGTAATTTTCATTAATTTGATGTTCATTTATTTATGAATTGATGTCATTCTTAAATCGAATTAATGAAGTCTATGATACAAAACATAGTATGAAGGAAATCATGATGAGATTATGATAATGAGATTCCTATCATGTGCAATTATGTTAGTATCTAAATTATGCTTAGTCATAAGATTAATAAGACAGGGCATTATTAATCCAAATAGACTAACACATGTTATACTCTTTGATTTGATCAAGTATTGGATTTCACAAACTGTAAGCATGAGATGTTTAGAGCTAACATGTGGATGCTTACTGAGAGTAGTAAGTACATCGAATGACCCGCTATGAGATTATCTAATGGATGATCTATCAGATGTCAATGATAAATCTCATAATAGCAATGGTGGAAATATCCTTAAACTTAAGATACTCAAGAATATCTTAGATACTAATCTTGTGTTTTGACATCAATTCTTGTTGCCTCAAAACGAGGTCGCTTATAAGGTGGTGATTGGGTACAACTATTAGTATTCGAAGGTACTTTGGCAGCCAATAAAGGATTCACCACTCCTAATAGAAGGAGATGATACCCGTGGCCTCTTGTCGGGGTCATTACTCAAGAGTCTCTAGCCAGAGCAGTTTTGTTTCGTGAAGAGAGTCTTCAATGACACATAAAGTAGCAAGATCTTAGGATAAGAACTAACATCACTTGGATTAGATCTAACATAGTCATTCTAGTGGGAGTTGATACATAACCCATGCTTCAAACCAAGTAGGGTATAGAATAGTGAAGGGACGAATTGCACCATAATTGACTATGGAAAGGTTCGTAAGTCAGATAGAGTTCGAGCAATAATCCACTTACATTTTGGTAAATTGGCATCATGAAACCCTTCATGATTTGCTCGGATTAAGAGTCAATTGAATTGACAAAAATAATTAGGAACATAAAGGTAACACATATAAAAGATTGAATGAAATACAAAGTGTGATTTTATTCATGAAATAGAGACACTAAGGGTCCATAAAAGTTCTAGAAGTTGAGATGGTGATCTTGAGATTTATTCGTGCAATCTTATGCAATTGTTGCATGAGATTAATTGAATGAAACTTGGTCTTGATCTAACTCTCACTAGAGCATCTACTTGAACTCATCTTGTTTGGTGCTCTAACCACCTTACATACTAATTTTTCTTCATCTTTGCATTCTCCCTAGAGGCAAAGGAAGGTGTTTGGTGTTTGCTGCAACCAAAACAAGGAGAAGATTTAAGAAAGGAGGAGTATTTGCAAGGTATATATGATGTAATTTCATGTTTTTATAATTTGTTTATACATGCATATAGGTTCCTGATTTTCTAAAGATATCATGGGGTGGTCAGAATTTTGATTCTGACACTTCTATTGCCTTGCCATGTATGTGCTGCATGAATTCATTGCTCCCTTTATGGTGGTATTAGAGCAAGTTATGCATGCATAAGGTGATCTATTGAACATTTGGAAACTATTTGTTTGGTATGACAGGCATGCATGTTGATTTCAAAATTTTCGTATAAATTTAAAAAAAATATTTTTTTGATTTTCTTTTACATAAATGTTTATAAGATGTTATATTATGTTTCTATTAAACAAAATTTCAATTGAATGTCAGTTGCTATTTTATTACGAATTAAACTCTAGTCTGTTCATATGTTGGTTTATGGGAATTTCTGGAAAACAAAATGTATGTGTTCAATTTGAAAATTTTGCAATAATTCTATAAAACTTTTTTTTCTAATTTTCTTTCATAAAAATGTTTATAAGGTGTTATGTTATGTTTTTGTGAGAGCAAAATGCAATTGAATGCATTTATGAAGTTTTGGGAGATTCTAGAAATATGATGAACATGCATGCTTGTAAATTCCATAATAATTTTATAAAAAATTGTTTTTATGGATTTTCTTCATTAAAATTTACACATGATGTTGCCACGTATATGAGATGCATGAAACCAATTTTTGAAGTGATTGATTATTTATTCTCAATTTTACATGCATGCTGATGGTGTAAGATAAGTGTTAGTGGACATATGATGTGTTGGCAAATTCCGTTTAGTTTATAAAGAATTTCTAGGAATTAGATTCTGGAATTTTTTATTAGACACATTTAAAATGTGTATATGACTTTGTAATTTTTCCAGAATTAATTGAACTTGATTCAATTAATAGATCTAGTCAAAGTCAACACTAGATAGCTTTTTGAAAGTTGATGGGGCTGACTTGTTTGATGACTTATGTGTATGTGTTTTAGATACCTTGAAATTATTTTTATGAGATAAGAAATTTATTATTTTGATGCTAGTAGCATGCTAAGTGCGTGTGCTCGAAATTAGGATTTTGGAAAATTTCCGAACATCAAATTGGTCTCTTTAGTGTCTAGTAGGCTAACTCATTTATTTTGATAATTTTGGCAGTCAAGATAATTTTTGGCTTGTGCCTAAGTTTTCTTGATAAATTTGAGATGTCTTAGGGATATTTTAGATAAGTAATTGATGTTCGGGAATTTTGGAAACCCTAGGGATTAAAGTGTTTAATTTGGACATCAGAATGATTGAATTTTAAGGTTCCTAGTCGAATCATATTCATAATTTGAATTAGCCGAGACTAACACTAGTACCCGATTCGGTTCAAGAGTTGAATCCAATCATGAACTTTAGATGCATAGTCAAGTCACAACCTAAATTAAACCTCCTTTATGTGATACATGCATTAGATGCATTTTAAGGGTGGTTATGTACATAGGCTCAATTTAATTGAGTTGTCCATAATCTGAATATATATATATATATATCATCATCATCACATCTAGTATGAAGTCCCACAATAAAGTAGGTTCTAGAAAGATCTGATAGTACGCAGCTTTACCCTTACATTGTAGAGAGGTTGTTTTCGATAATCTGAATCTATATATGTGATATATATATATATATATATATATATATATATGATGAAACCTAAGAATAAATCCCTCAATCAAAATATTAGGACCTACGCCTTCCATTAATATTGCAAGAACCAGAATTTTTTTAGTGTTGGGTTGTTGGGCAAACCCAAGCCTACACTACACGAATATGTTCAAACCATAAAAATTAGATTTACATATTAATGGGATAGTCCTAACTGGAAGGGTTGATTTGTTGGCCAAACCTAAGGTCAATGTGGATAGAGGTGGAGTTGGGTAGTATACATGGGATGTATACGCATTAAGAGTTGATAACCTAATGAGTGTGCTAAATCAATAGTTGATAACACAAGTCGGTAGTTGCATAACTGAATGCAGTTGGTATGAATGATATATACTGATTGACCTAAGGTGGCTTGTTGGGCAAACCCAAGGTCATTTTTAGTGATATTGGATATCGACCCATTAGGAGAATTATAATTTTTCTCAAATTCGTAGTGAGGGCGATGAATTTGGATAAAATAGTGGGACCTATAATGTTTGTGATTAAAGTCCTTATTGATATGCATTTATGTACATTCTAACGCTTTCTCTCTACTTGACTCCAACAAACTCACGGGACTAAATTTCTTAGATTGGCTACAAAATTTGAGAATTGTTCGTAAATTTGAGGAACTAGAATATGTCCTAGATGAGCCACTTCCCGATCTCCCTACTACTGATGCTTCTAATGAGGATTAGATAGCTTACAAGAAGCTACTAGATGATAGTAAGCTAGCTAATTGTATTATGCTGCCCTCTATGTCATTAAAACTACAAAATCAACATGAGGCTATGGATGCTCATACTATAGTCTACCATCTAAAGGAACTATTTGAAGACCAAACTCGGTTTGAACTGTTTGATAAACAAGCTTAGTCTAAAAGGTTTGAGAGGTTAGCTAGTTTGGGTTTCATAATGGATCATAAATTAAGTATGGACTTAATTTTAACTGGTTTGACTTATAGTTATTCACAGTTTATGCTTAACTATCGGATGAACCAAATATCTACTTCGATATCTAAGTTGATTAATCTACTCAAAGCAGTTGAGTAAACTGTCAAAAAGGATAGTAAGGCTATGATGCTTATGGACTCTACTTCTAGTTTTAGCAAGAGGAACCAAAAGAAGAAGAAGAGTTCTAAGAAGCCAGTGGGAGGTGTAGCCAAGAAGAAGCAAAAAGGCAATGCCCCAAAGGGAATATGCTTTCATTAAAATAAGGAAGGGCATTGGAAGAGGAATTGTAAAGCCTATCTGGAGTCGCTGAATCAGAAGAAGGCATTATATGCTCCATCGTCTACCTGAGGTATGTTATTTGTCATTGAGGTTAATATTATTTTTTATCATAATATTTTGGTATTAGATACCGGATGTGACTTACATATATGTGTTGATATGTTGCATCTTAGGGATAGTAGACTGCTCAAGAAGGGAGAGATAGACCTACGTGTGGAAAATGGAGGAAAATTCCTATTGGGCTAGAGTTAATTTTGGATAATTGATATTATGTACCCATTGTGATAAAGAACATTGTATCTATTTCTTGTCTTAATAAAATGAGATTTCAATTAACTTTTTAAGCAATGATTGTTCAATTAAGTTGAAAGAATGTTGTATGGTACTGCTACATTATGAAATGGTATTTACATATTAGATATGTGCAATCTAATTTTAAATATCAATGACAATAAAAGATAAAAAGGATAGCTTAAAATCATCTTACGTATGGCATTGTCGACTTAGCCATATAAGTGAGAGATGCATAGCTAAGCTACACAAGAGTAGTAGCTTAGGGTTATTTGATCATGAATTATATGACTTATGTGAATCTTGCTTATTAGGCAAGATGACTAAATTACCTTTTAAAGGAAAGGGTGAACATGCGAATGGGTTATTAGACCTAATTCATTATGATGTATGTGGTTCGATGTACATTCATGCTAAAGGTGCTTTTATGTACTTCATTACCTTTATTGATGATTATTCACGATATGTGTATGTGTACCTAATGAGATACAAGTTTGAATCATTTGAAATGTTCAAACAATTTAGATAAGAAGTAGAGAAATAGCTCACTAAAAGTGTTAAGATACTTTGATTAGATTGAGGTGGTGAATACTTGAACCAGGAGTTTCTAAGTTATCTCAGGAATAACGAGATTATATCTCAATGAACTCCACCTTATTATTGCAACATAATGGTGTGGCTGAAAGAGAAACCAGCCCTTATTGGGCACCATTCGTTGTTACCTCAAGATGAGGTCACTTATAGGGTACTGAATGGGTATAGCTATTAGTATTTGATGGTAATTAGGTAGCCAACAAAGGATGCACCACTTCTGATAGAAAGAGATAATACCCATAACCTCTTATTGGGGTCATTGCTTGGGAGTCTCTGGCTAGAACAATCATGTGTCATAAAGAGGATCCTTAATGACACATAGAGTAATGAGATCCCCAAGATAAGAACTATCATCACTTGGACTAGATCTGGCATAGTCAATCTAGTGAATCTAGTGGGAGTTGACACATAGCCCATACTTCAAACCAAACAGAGTATAAAATGGTGAAGGGATGAATTGCACAACAATTGACTATAGAAAGGTTCGTAAGTCGGATAATTAACTATCGAAGAGTTCGAGCATTAATACATTTACATTCCGATAAATTGGCATTATGAAACCTTTCATGATTTTATTCGATTAAGAATTAATTTAAGTGACCAAAATAACTGGAAACCTAAGGGTGACACACTTAAAAGATTGGATGAAAAACAAAGTGTGCATGGCTATCAATTAAGCACACCATGATGACCAAATTAATGATAGGTGGTACATAAGTGAGTTCTTCACTTATATACACACGAATGTTTAGCCATAAACACACTCAATAGAGAGGCTAAGTATAGTAGCTCATTTTCCATACTAAGGGTTAGAGCCTTAGATTATTGCATATGAGTCATATCATTTTAAAATTCATGAAATGTATTTCATTCACATGCATATCATTAGTATACACACATGAATTATGATTTTGTTCATATTGCAAAGATAGTATATGCACTCAATTGACATATTTCAGGGTCTGGAAGGTTTAAAATGATCATGATGTGAATTATGTATTGTTTTTGTCTTGAATTTTGGTTTGATTGGTTATAAGTAGTAAATTTAGAATTAATTGTTACAATTTGAAAAATGATGCATGAATTGGATACTTTGATGCTTTGTTCTTGATGTATAAAAACTATAGGTTATTGGTTATTTTATAGATGAATTAAATTGAATTTTGATGTACAATGAAGGTGAATTAATGCTAAAAACAGGTGCTATTGTAGTGTTTTTGAAGTGGGAAAGAGATAGGATTACATGAATGATAGTGAATGAAAGTTTTTGATTTGGTTTCTGATACATAAAAATTAGGATGACTAAGCCTATAAATTGAGTGACATTTGTCCTAGATAATTGAGTGACATTTGGCATAGGTAAGTAATTGAAAAATGGCAGCAATGATTCAGTAACAAATGGACTAGTAAATAAGTAACATTTGGCAGCTTATGGAGGGGATAATTGGCTTACATGCTTAGGGACATATGTCAATGTAACAGCGTGACATCTAGCATCTAAGGAGTTACGTTTCTGTCGGAGTAGTTTCAGCTTTGTTCATTCTTCTTATCTTTTCATCTCTCATGACCGAAACTTACTTCTATATCCTATTCCTGTGTTTTGCTTGAGCTATACTAAATTACCAAACCAAATACAAGCTTTTACCCTTCACAAGATAGCTAAAGAACTAGTTTATTGTTGTCTTTTATCCTAGCTAAAAACCATCCAATTTCCACCTTGGATTTTTGATAATCTTGCATGCATGGAGGGCTAGATCAACTTGATGAATTGAGGTGGAACTTGAGCTAAACAAGTAAGTAAAATATTGATCTTTATGGCATCTTATAATAGAAAGATTATGATGATTGAATTGGAATAGATTGTTTATGATTTTGATGTTGAAGATGTGCTGGAAAATGGAGAATGAATGGGCACTTTTTTGTTCTATTTTTGCATGTATGAAAACAATAGTTTATGGGCTATTGTATGGATGATTTAAGTTGGGATTTGAAGTATAATTGATGAGGAATTCATGACAAAGATAGGTGTTATTAAGGCATTTTCAAATCTGGCAAATTATAGCTATAGGTGTGTTTGTAAAAAAATAAGTGTTAATGACATAAGTCATGTGCTGGAAAAAATGGAGAATGAATGGGTTACTTTATTATTCTATTTTTGCATGTACGAAAAAAGTAGTTTATAGGCTGTTGTATGGATGATTTAAGTTGGGATTTTAAGTATAATTGATGAGGAATTCATGTTAAAGATAGGTGTTATTAAGGTGTTTCCAAATATGGAAAATTAGAGTTGTAGGTGTGTTTGTAAAAAAATGATTGTTAATGACATAAGTGAACAGAATTTTGTAAGCCTAAGTATAACCAATATAGAAGCAAAATTAACTTGAAATGAATTAACCTTAAAGGAAATGAAATTTGGAAATTTTCAGGTGTTAGTGATGTCTCTAAGCTTATAAAATTTGTGAAGTATTGAATGTAATAAAGTTACACAAATTAGTGATATTTATGATAAATTCTGGAATTTTAATTTCAGCCTTGTATACATGTTGAACCAGCTGAGCAATTTTGTTCTAAATTGGTATATTTCGACTTGATTAAGGCCAGGAATGACCCTCGATTGTTGCTTGATTGATTAGTTAAGAGCTTAATAAGTTTATGTAGTTAATGTTGGTTTATGCCCTACAGCCAATCGATTTGGTTGTAGTTTAGTGACAAATTATTTAAATGCATTCTTTATCTTGTACATGTTTAGATGTATATGATAAAGTCTATGGGATAATTATACATTGCAAATGAAATTATAATGAGTTTGTAATTATGAGATTCATATTGCATTTATGTATTATTCCTAAAATGTTCCTAGTCATTATTCTATTAAGATTGGACATTAATAGAACGTAAAAAGACTAGCACATGTTTCGTTTTTCCTTATGAAGGAAGTAGTCGATCTCATAGGCTAAAGTATAGAGATACTTAAACAAACGTGTGGGTG
>JANJEY010136048.1:0-14825 GCA_024703695.1 Erythroxylum cataractarum
GAAAAAACTTAGTCAACAAGCAAGCAGCAATATATCTATGACTATAGTGAAGAAGGTTATGATGAATCAGACCCCAACTCATAAAAAAAGAAAAAGAAAAAGAAAAAGAAAAAGAAAAAGAAAAATCTTCACTGCCTACTCTCACTTTACCTACTCCTTTTACTTTGTCTTTCAAACCTTGTGCACTACGACCATCGACTACTCCTCAACCTGGTTCCATAAGAAAACTATTGCCTAAAGTACACTGGATCATTAATGATAATGATTCAAATGAAGAACCGGTTAGTCTAATAAGACATCCACGAACTAGAGGAAGTGTTGCAAAGTAGGCTGAAAATTTTGTTGAAAAAGAAGAAAGCCTTGATACTAAACCTAAGGAAGAAGAAGAACCTCATAAAGGAAAAAGGGAAGAAATAAGAAAAGCCAAAGTGCCTATGGTTGAAGAGAATATTGAAGACTCTATTATTCAGACTAAACTATCTTATGGAGAAACATTGTTTGAAGAAATTCCAAAGGCAAAGAGGCTAAAATTAAACAAACACAAGAAAGGAGAGTCTTCAACACTGATCAAACTGTTTTAGTCAATGGAAGTTGAAACATGATACAAAATGTGATACAAGAAACAAAAGTTGGTTGCTAGATGTATTTCACCTTCTCTCCTGTTCGATGACATTCGTATTCCCATCTCTTCTTATTTTCTTGCTATTGGTTGGGATTTTTTTTTTGAATTTGAATGAGACTATGTGTGATGATTTAATTATATCATTTATACACACATGAGAAAAGATGAAATTGTTGGAAAGTTGGCAATCATCTTTTGGGTATCGAGTGTGAGACTTTGGTTACTAAGGAAATCTTGGGGGACATACTGAATATAATTCCCATAGGTAGAACTGACCTTCTTTGTCATAAGTGGGACATTACTAATCTTGATTTGGGAGAATTTGTAAATTTTATTTGCATGCAGATGGAGAATACCCATGAAGGGAGACCTTGGTGTAGACATGCTACTCCTTTTTCGCACTATTTTAGACTCCCTTGAAATTTTTTTGATAATTCTATTTTGCCTCTTACATATTTGTGCATTTTTTGCTTCATGATTGTTTATCTCTTTTTGATAATGACAAAGGAGGATAGGAGAGTGTACTTAGAACTTCGTTGAAATACTTGGTTTATGAGTAGAAACCTTTGTAGTTAAAACTCCCTTATTGTGATATTGTATAGGATAGGCTACTACTACTTAGTGGTAGAAAGAGGCTCCTTCTAAATGATGTTTATTAGTAAGGACTTAAAATTTTCAGGTATTTTTTGAAACCCCTCTTAGTCATTTGAATTTTTAAATATTTCTATTTATTAGTTTTCATCATAAAAAAGGGAGAGATTCGAGAGGCTCATAAAAATTTACTACTTGGAGTTTAATAGTGATACTTAAGTTAGATACTTAGGGACTGGACGTAGGCTTCGTTATAAACCAAACCAGTATGAACCGATCATGTCATTCTTTCTCTCTTCCTAACTTTTAAATTTTCGAATTATAGCATTTGTTTTTAATTTGCAAAAGGCTCCTTCACTTTGAAAATATGTTCCTTTTGTCTTAATATTGCAAGAGGTTCCTTTTTTGTTTTAAATTTTTACAGGCTCCTTTCATTTTGAACGTTAACATACTCCTTTGTTTTTGAATGTTAACAAGCTCCTTTCGTTTTGAACGTTAATAAGCTCCTTTCATTTTTAAAACTTTAATAGGCTTCTTTTATTTATAGATCTTTCTGTTAAAATTTAGCAGGTTCTTATCATTTACACGAATTGATAGTAACTTGTAAAATTTTTAAGTCACACATAATTAACCCCCATCTTGCGTGTGTTTACTTTATCACAATCTTTGATCTTGATTTTTCATGGAGAAAAGCTAGACCTCTTCCTATTCCAATACATATTTTACTCTTGTAGTCCAATCTAGGTTAATGCAATTGTCTTAATTACCTACAAAAGTACGCCACCAGAAGGATATAAAATTGATGTTCGAGAACATAAGACTCACCAAATAAAGCATTCACAAGACTATTATTTTGCATGTACTCGTATATCAACATTAGTTGATCTCCTTCAATGCAAAATCTAAGCAACTGCTTGAGATTCGAGTGTTGCAAAAAAGATATCATGCCTATCTGTTTCATAAACTCACATTTCCTTGTCTTGATTTGGAGGAAAGTTGCTTCACTGCTATCATTTTACCCAACTGTATGGTGTACCCAACTTCCTCTTAAAATTTGACAATCTTCAAAAAGAGTACAATATTTTCCCTCCTTACCTAGCTACAACTTTGATTGTCAGATAAAAATACCTTGTATATGGGACCAAAATCACATTGTCCAATATTGTGAGCAAAAAGGTTATCAAATCAAGTTCTTCGGTGATTGCTAAGAATTGGTAAATATGTTGAACAATAAACATCTACATCAACCAATTATTGGGCAACAAATGTCACCCTTAACCCTCAATTGAATTTAGTAATAATACAAGAATGAGGCAAGGCACTTACTTTCTCCATACCTGGTTAATCTTGAAGTTTCATAACTTCATTTAGTCATCATTTGCATTTAGGATTATTAAGGTTTGACATTAAGCTACAATGTGACCAAATTTCATCTCTAGTCTATGTAGTTTTTTAAATGAAGAAATATGATCCTTACACCATGTAACTTTTCATTATTCCACAATAGGTTTTAAGAGCATCAAGGGTAAGCAGTTGAACAACTAGAGAAACTCTTAACTTTAAGAATTAGATTGTGGTGGCGGAAGCTGTTATAAATGTGGTATGTGCTTATACGACTCAAGAATGGCTAAATAAACAAATTAAATGCCATTTCTAGGAAGAGCTACATGAAGTGATCAAGAAAATACCCATCGATGAGGGGGTTATTTTAAGAGGAGATTTTAATGGTCATATAGGTGCAACCTCAGATAGTTACTCTATAACAGATGGGGGTTTTGAATACAATGAAAGGAATGATAGTGGAACCACTTTGTTAGATTTTTCGGTAATGTTTAAGTTGGTGATAGTCAATTTTTTTTCAACAAAAATGAGGAACACCTAGTGACTTTTGAGAATAGAACCATAAAGACTCAGATTGACTACTCCTTAATAAGACAAGGGGACTGATCTGACTACAAGGCTTGTAAGGTGATACCTAGTGCTTGCGTGTCAACCCAATATAGACTACTAGTTATGGATCTTCTTATTAAGGATTGGAAGATGAAGAGAATTCCTATGAGGTGCACCAGGATCAAATTGTGGAGTTTAAAAGAGGATATAGAGAAACAATTTAAGGATAGAGTAATTTCTAGAGAAGATTGAAGTTTTGTAGGAGAAGCTAACCAAATGTGGGAGGGATAATTAGATGGTGGAATTTAAAAGGGGATATGGAGAAACAATTTGAGGATAGAGTGATGTCTAGAGAAGATTAGAGTTTGGTAGGAGATGCCAACCAGATGTGGGAGGGAGTTGCAACTCTTATAAGGAATACATATGTCAAGAGAGTTAGCAATAGAGAAAGGTATAAAGTGGCAAAGAGTATAAAGTGGCAAAGAAAGAACCGAAATTGATAATCTCAAAAAATAAACATAGAGCTTACGATAAACTTTATCAACGACTAATTACTAAATACGAGAATAAGGATATTTTTAAGTTAGTGAGAGCTCGAGAACAAAAAACATAAGATTTTGATCAAGTTTGTTGTATAAAAGATGAAGTAGGGAGGGTACTTGTAACTGAAAATTATATCAAGAGAAGGCGACATACGAACTTCTATAGCCTTTTTAATGAAGGTGTCGAAGATAATATATTTTTAGGTGACCTTAACCAGTCTAAGAGTTTATATAATTTCAGTTGTTGCCAACTGATTACGAGGGATGAACTTAAGAATATATTGAAGGAAATGAATCGTGGTAAGGCAGCAGGGCCTGACTAAGCTTTTAATATGATCCTTAAGTTTGTCAAAATGCCGAATGAGTGAAGATTTAGTATGATAATTCTCTTTTTGTGAGTTAATTTTCTTTGTTCTCGAGGTTTGAAGTTATACTTAATGGGAATTAATCTTGTTTTATGTCAAGGTGTACTTTGGAACCAAATAGAACAAACTACGAAGATTTTGGGATAAAAATAGTTGAACCAAGCATTGAGCCTAACTAGATATGGGCTGATGTAGTGATCCCTAGTGGGTGGAAGCATGAATTAGTCGGAATGAATGAAACACAGTCATTGGGCCAATATGCAAGCAACAAAATGGCACAACATACAAACGTTGAGAGAAAGAGGACAATACAACAATGCAACATATGATGGGGAGCAAGGAATGACGATGCACAGATAAACAAGAAGCAGCCAAAACGTAGAAATTTGGAAGGAGGGCTTTAAATGAATAGTAGAGTATACCAAAAACCCCAAGCTTTATTCATCACATTAAGTAGCAGTGAGGGGCGACAAAAGTGAGGGTGGAAGAAGACAGTTTGTGAGAGAGTGGTGAGGCATTAATAGTAAAGTAGTCCATTAACCTTTGATTGTTCAAAGCTATAGTGAGAATGAGAGGAGAATAGGGGCATACATTAGAGAGAAAATAGAGAAGAGGGCTAGCGGTAGAACTAAAGACCAACGACCACGACAGTCCTAATGCCCGTGACAATCCCAAATAGTTAGGAAAAATTGTGATGTTGGGTAACTAAACTTTTATTTCTTGGTTTACGGAATCCTAGTTATTGAACTTTGAATGATGTGAGACTTTCGTTCTTTATTTCAATCAATTTATTAGTCTAGTATTAATTATTTTACTTGGTCATTATTTGATTGTTTGATTTTACAGTTAGGTGTGCAACTAATTTATGATTTTATTCAATCAATCGCTAGATTAAACATGTTTATGTTCAATTCTTTTAATCAAAAGTAGCGATTAGGAGTTTTTGTCTACTACGTTAGGGACATGATTCTAAGAAAAATAATTGTCTAGGCTAAATATACATCATATGTATGTTGCCTAGTTGGTCGATTTTATTGATTCATAAAGCTATTAATTAGTTAAATATGAGATCGTTTCCATATTATTGATTAATAAGGGTTAATTGGAATACATGTTTTGGTTAACTAAACATAAAAAAAATTAGGTAAAGAAATTTACCACGACGAATGCTTAACTAATAAATTGATTATTTTTAGTGTTGATGATCAACGTAAGTTCAATAATAAAGGAGACTAGAAACCAATATTTGTTTCTATTGATTGATAAATTCTCATTATTTTGTTATTAGTTATTTTTTAATTTTGTATTCCAATTAAATTCTATTTAATTCACAATTTAAAACCCCACTTTTATTGCATAACTACTAATGTTTGAATTCCTAGTGGGAACTATCCATACTTTCCAATACTTCATTAGTTTGTGTTAAAGGAAGTTGGTCTCTTTTTATATTTGGTTTCAGGTGACAACAATCACCAAATTTTGGCACTAATGCTATGGAATTTTTTATGCTTTATGTATGTTACGTGTTCAAATCAGTTTGAAAATCTGCAGTACAATATTGAAATTAAGAAAATAGCAAAGGCATTAAGAAAGCAGACAAAATAAAGACAACAAATACTAAGGGAAGAACGATAGAGGGAAAGTAACATGGATGAAAATCGCACTTTATGCCAATTGGCTGCTTTAGCTAAGGACCGACAACCTCACTACATTAATTTTTTGAATTTGGGTGATAATAACACTTTTGAGTTGAAGTCGGGATTGATTCACTTGTTTACCTACTTTCTGAGGCACATTGGGAGAAGATCCTTACAAGCACTTAAAGGAGTTTGATATTATTTGTAAGAGGATGAAGGTTACTAATGTCACTGAAGAGCAGATAAAACTGAGGGCTTTTCCCTTTTCTTTGAAGGATGATGCCTAAGATTGGTAATATTATTTACCTACTGGAAGTATTAGAACATGGGCAGAGATGAAGAAGTTATTTCTAGAGAAGCTTTTCCCAACTACCAGGGCCGTCAATATCAGAAAAGAAATATGTGGCATCTAACAAAACATCAGGGAATCATTATATGAATAATAGGTGAGATTTAAGAAGCTGTGTGCAAGATGCCCCCATCATCAAATCAGCGAGCAACTATTGATTAAATACTTTTATGAAGGTTTTTTACCTATTGAGAGGAGTATGATAGATGTTGTAAATGGAGGAGCGCTAACTGATAAAACATCAACAGCTGCATGGATTTGATCTCAACTATGGATTCTAACTCTCAACAATTTGGAGCTCGAAATGATTATGGTTCAAGACATGTTAATGAGATGGGAGTTTCATCATTGGAAAGAAGATTAGATGATTTGAATTCTTTGGTGCATCAACTTGCAGTATCTTGGAAAGAGGAAGTTAAGACTTGTGGTATTTGTTCTATAGTTGGCCATTGCACAAATATGTGTCCTACTCTATAAGAAGACCAAGTTGAAGAAGCCAAGGCAATGGGTGGTTATTTGGGACAATCTGAAAGGATGTATGACCCATTTTTAAATACATATAATCTAGGTTGGCGAGATCCAAACCTCTATTATGGCAAAAATTAGGGGCAATAAGTAAGTTCTCATTTTTAGCCATATAAACAGCCTTATGTGCCAAGACAGCAACAACAAATGGGATAAAGTTTTAGTGAAAATAATTCCTTGGAGGACAAAGTCAAGACATTAGCCACGAATACTATGAACTTTCTATAGAATACCATGAAATTTCATAAAGATACGCAAGCCAACATATAGAATCTTGAGACTCAAATCAACTAAATGGCGATTGCCATTAATAGGTTGGAGGCACAAAATTCAAGAAAACTACCTTCTCAACTTGAGTTAAATCTAAAGAAGAATGCTTGTGTTATCACACTTTGAAGTGGTAAAGAATTAAAAGAACCTACCTTAAAGGTTTCTAAACAAAAGGTTGAAGAAGTAGAGAAAGAAGCTCCAAAGCAATCACAAGAGAAAAAGGAGGGTCATTCTTGCATTGTCACACCTAACTCTAGAGTACAACCTCCTTTTCTTATTAGTTTTGTCAAGCAGAAGAAGGAGGAGTAATAGAAAAAAAATTTGGAAACTTTTTGCAAGGTATAGGTCAATATTCCTTTCTTGATGCTATTAAACAAATTCCTCGATATGCTAAATTTCTTAAGGAACTTTGTACCTCAAAGAAAAAGTTAAGTGGCAATGAAAAGGTACAGTTGGGTGAGAATGTTTCTGATGTGCTTCAAAAGAAGTTACCTCGTAAGTGTCCAGAACTAGGTATGTTCACAATCTATTGCAAAATAGGTAATCTGAAAATTGAGAAAGCATTGTTGGATTTAGGTGCATCGATTAATGTTATGCCTCAATCTATTTATGAATCTTTGAATATGGGCCCTCTGAAAGAAACTGGTGTCAAAATCTAACTTACTGATCGATCTAATGCCTATCCAAAGGGTGTTCTTGAGGATGTCCTAATTCAAGTAGATAATATGATTTTTTCTACTGATTTTTATGTCTTACAAATGGGTAATGAAGATTTATCCACTTCATTTCCAATTTTATTTAGAAGACTATTTTTGAAAACTTCCAAAACAAAAATTGATGTCTATGATAGGTTTTTAATTGTGGAGTTTGATAATGATGTGATTAAGTTCAATATTTATGATGCCATGAAATTTCCTAATGATGATCAATATTTTGTTTCTGTGATTTTTTTGATACTTTAGTGCAGGAAACATTTCGTTTAGATGGACCAGATAAATTGTGGACTGCATTGGAAAATAGCTTGGATATTCATGAAGGAAAGACACTAGCTAATTATCTTCCCATTCCTGAAGAGCTGGATACCACTATCTAGATTTTAGAGTGGAGCAAATACATAGAGGGACATGTATATTTTCTAGAGCTAACTAGAAATAATTTGAAGTTGTTACCATCTCTTATACTGTAAGCAGGTGATCTAGTGTGTTACAAGTGGTATCAGAGCTAGTATTCGGGTCGGTTGGACCGACAAGAGTACTGGTTTTGATACCACCTGTAACATCCTAGATCACCCGCTTACAGATATTGTCCACTTTAGGTCTTGGCCCAGCCAAGCCCTCATAGTTTTTTTTTTCCGAGGCCATCCTAGGAAGTAACCCATCCTAGAACTACTCTCGCCCGAGCATATTTAACTTCGGAGTTCTAATGGGATCCAATTTGTTAGGCTATGAAAAACACATCTTCAAGGGAGAGGTATCCATACCTTTATAAGGCGTACTTCGTTCCCCTCTCCAACCAATGTGGGATCTCACATGTACAACCACCAAAATTGGAGTTGAAGGCTTTTCCAGGTAACTTGAAATATTTGTATTTAGGCGAGCATGAAACTCTTCCTGTTATTATTTCGAGAAGACTAATATCTTTATAGGAAACATAATTACTGGGTATGTTGAAAAATTACAAAGATACTTTTGGATGAATTGTGGCTGATTTGAAAGGGATTAGCCCATCAATTTGTATGCACTAAATTCTATTAAAAGATGGAGCTAACAAAACAAGAAAGCATCAATGAAGATTGAACCCACCAATGATGGAGGTAGTATAGAAGGAGATTCTAAATCTCCTCAATGTTGGAATAATTTATCCAATTTCATACAGTAAATCGGTAAGTCCAGTACAAGTGGTTCCTAAGAAAACTAGAGTAATCATAATGGAGAACACTTCAGTTGAATTGGTGCCTACCCGTATACAAAATGGGTGGAGGGTTTGTATAGATTATAGGAAGTTAAATTCTATCACTCGTAAAGATCATTTTTCACTTCCTTTTATTGACCAGATGCTTGAAAAACTTGCAGGGAAAGTTCATTATTTTTTTTAGATGGTTATTCAATTTATCACCAAATTTTTTTAACTATGTAATGCACCTGCCACATTCCAAATATGTATGGTAAGTATTTTCTCTAATTATGTGGATGACTGTATTGAAGTTTTTATGGACGACTTTACAATTTATGGTGAGTCTTTTAATAATTGTTTGATTAACCTTGAAAAAGTTTTGAAATGTTGCATTGAAAATAACTTGATTATGAATTATGAAAAATGTCATTTTATGGTTGATCAAGGGATAATCTTAGGCCATGTAGTGTCCTTTAATGGAATTGAGGTTGATAAGGCTAAGATAGAAATCATCAAATCTCTTCTTTACCCCACTAGTGTATGAGAAGTTCGTTCTTTTCTTGGATATGTAGGTTTATATCGATGCTTTATCAAAGACTTTTCGAAGACCACTAAACCCATATGTAAATTACTTCAAAAAGATATGGAGTTCAAGTTTGAAGAAGCATATAGGAATGCATTCGATGAATTAAAAGAGAAGCTAATCTTTGCTCTAATAATCCAACCCCCGGATTGGAGTCTCCCATTTGAGATAATGTGCGATGTAAGTGATTATGCATTAGGCGTTGTTCTAGGGCAAAGGAAAGCATCGCATGTGATTTACTATACTTCTATGATGCTAAACGACACCCAGAAAAACTATTCATCAATAGAAAAAAAATTATTGGCAGTTGTTTTTAGGCTGAAGAAGTTCCATTCATATCTACTGGGTATACATGTCATAGTTTTTTTAGATCATGCTACATTGAAGTATTTGTTGTCCAAAAAGGAAGCAAAGACCCATCTTATTCATTGAATTCTACTACTGTAAGAATTTGATGTGGAGATATGGGACAAAAAGGGAACTGAAAATCTGGTTACAAATCACCTTATTCGTGTCTATCTAGACATAACTTCAAACAACCTAAATGATGAATTTCTAGATGAACATTTATTCTCCACACAACAGGTAATACCTTGGTATGCTGACATAGTTAATTTTCTGATTACCAAGTCTTTACCTAGTACTTTATCACGAGCTGAAAAAGATAAAATCAAAATAGAGACTAAATATTATGCATGGGATAAGCCACATTTTGTGGAAATATTGTTCTGATCAAATTATTAGGCAATATGTATCTGATGATGAAATCCCTTCTATATTGAATTTTTTCCATCCTTTTGCATGTGGTGGACACTTTGGTCCTAATAGGATAGCCTGTAAGGTGCTTGAATGTGTTTTCTTTTGGCCTAAACTGTTTTATGATGCTTATAGTTTTGGTAAGTCTTGTGATTGATGTCAAAAAACAGGTGGCGAAAAGACCAAATGCTACTCACGAATATCCTAGTTTGAAGATGCCAAGAGCAATAATCAGTGACCGTGGGACTCATTTTTTTAACCGAATTGTTGAGGTTTTACTGAAGAAATATGATGTTACATATCGAACTTCAATAGCATACCATCCCCAGACAAGTGGACAAGACAAAGTTTCTAACAAGGAAATCAAGTCAATTTTGGAGAAAATGGTTAATCTTAAGAGGAAGGATTGGAGTTTGCATTTAGACGACGCGCTATGGGCATACAGGATAGCATATAAAACTCATATTGGTATGTCGCCATACAAGTTAGTATTCGAAAACCCTTGTCATTTACCTGTAGAATTGGAACATAAGGCTTACTAGGCTATCAAACAATGCAATTTGGATGTAATTGAGGTTGGAATTAATCGAAAATTACAATTACAAGAGTTGGAAGAGATACGTAATGAAGCTGATGAGAGTGCCAAAATCTATAAAGAAAAGGCTAAGGCCTTTCATGACAAAATCTTAATTAGAAAAGAATTTTCCGTAGGTTAAAAGTTCCTTCTTTATGACTTTAAACTAAAGCTCTTTCCTAGTAAATTACGATCTCGTTGGATAGGTCCATTTGTTGTTACTAATGTTTTCTCACATGGTGCAGTTGAAATTCAGAGTTTATACACTTTTAAAATGTTTAAAGTTAATGAACACTAATTGAAACCGTATTATGAGAATTTATAGGTTGAAACTGTGGAAGAAGTTGAGCTGGCTGACCCAGTTTATTTTGAGTAAGTCAATAAATTTTTTTAGACCAGCTAATATGACGTTAAAGAAGCGCTCTTAGGAGGCATCTCAAGCTTTATTTTAATTTAAGTTATTTCACTATATATTTATTTTATTTTATTAAAAAATAAAATTTGAATTATTTTTAATTTGTAAAAAGCTAAAAACTCTATTCACGCAACTCTATTTTGTTGCTCTCTACTATTCAATGAAGTGAAAAATTAAGATGGGGGGTTTTTGGTCCACCCCCACTATTCACACTAATGTATCTTCTGTTGGACGTTGTTCTATTTTGTTTTTCTTAAGTTGCTAGTCTTCTTGTCTTTACGCAAGCCCTTTTTGATTGCATCTTGGCCAACACATCTGCATTTACATTAAAACACACCATTCTCTCTTCTTAAAATCCATTGCAGACGATGTCTCCTCGCAAAGCTCTGTTTTCTCTGTGTTAATCATTCTTAAATCATTCAATTTATCTAGGTTGTTGTTATCTCTATTCTTTCTTTTTCCTATATTAAACATTCTCTCGACAGAAATACTTAGTAACCTTGCTTCATCAGATTTTGTAGTAACACACCCACCAAGTATTTGACAAATTGTCCCAGCACACACCAAGCCCTCTCAAGTTTGTCCACTACTCACCAACCCACAGCCCAACTTCATGCCACCCAGATGATTAAGTCGTCTTAATACCCTACTAATTACCAAACAATTGCAGCAAAATTGTTCTCCAGCCAACCCCATCAATATTGATGATAATCCAGTATTACCTTCTTTTGCAGATTCTCCAACACAGTCACCTATAGTTCTAGGAGAATCTGACTTTGACATAAATGAGGACCAGTGATAACCAGGACTAACAGAAACACAGGACCCTAAATAAGCAGAAGTAGAAACAGTGGAAAAAGAACAAATTGTGGATGCAGACAGTGGCGACATTCTTCCTACAACATGTAGCTGCAACAAAAATGGTAAAAATGTTGTTTTTTAGAGTAGGCTATAATTGACAGTTGATACATTTAACTTCTTTCATCGGAAAAGTGATAAGGATCGATTCGAAATTGTTTGTGATAGGCATATAAATCCTTGTAAGTTTATACATAATGAAACTTTAGAAACATTGAATATTCATTCTAAAATTAAACATTATGTGGATAAAAAATTGGGTTGGATGCATTACATTAATGTTCGATACCCTACATATATGGAATTGACTACGGAATTTTATGCCACCTTTCATAATAAAATGATCCAAATTTTAACTTGTTTGTACCTGGTATGATTGAGTGTAGGCTTATGAATTAGTGGCATTCATTTTTTGTTGTTTCATTTAATGCAACAATGAAATTTGTGACACAATATGTGCCTAAAAGTGATGTATTTTTAAATGGTTGTTGTGATTATGTGCTTGAATTTGATCCATATACACTGTGACCAGAATGGTCTGTTGATTATGAGAAATATAACGCTTGCAATTCCAAAAGTTCTTTTCTTCATAAACTAACTTTGAAAGACCTACATCGTTTTCTAGTTTACAATTTTTATGGTGGTAGTCAAACTGCTAGTATCCTATTAAAAGATGAATTTTTCTTTCTATCGTGCATGGAAAACAATGTCTTAATTAATTTGAGTTTTTGGATGCTCACTCAAATGCATTCCATATTGAAAAAGCCTAATCCAGCTTTAATCTTAGGCTTATATATCACTCAACTTCCTATTAATATTGGAGCTTTAGATGTTGATTACAATAACTGTTGGACCCTGAACTTTCCTTGAAATTTTGAAGTGTCAAGTGACATGAAAATGAGCAAATTAGAAAGAATAAATAAAAAGAAAATTTTGAATGTGAATAGTTATATGAGATTAAGATAGACAAAAAATGCTTTTGTTATTGAGGTTTATGTTATGGTATGGCCTAATATGACGTTTGAAGTTTAAATAAAATTGTTAGTTAATAAATTGCTTTAATGGAGTTAAAAATTTGAGAAATAAAGAGAAAAGAGTGAGAATATGAAGAATTAAGAAAAGTTTGACTTTTTGGTCATAGAGAGTTGACATTTTGATTTTGGCCAAATTTCAGAAAATAATCTTCATGAAACTTGTAGCTTATGTTAAGAGCTTTCCGTTGCCATAAAGTTTGATGTTTTTCGATATCGGGAGTAAAAGTTATGATCAGTCAAAGTTTGTTTTGTAAAAATATCTTTAAGTGTACATTTGCGTGTACTCGACTTTGAGGCCACTCGTCGTATTGATTTAGTTTGAATTGGAGTAAGTGGTCTTCATGAAAGTTGTAGCTTGTCTGTCAATCTTTCTGACGCTATAAAGTAAGAAATTTTTTGATATGGGAATTGGAAGATAAGAAATTTGAAAATTTGGAGTTTGTTTAGGTGATGTTTAACAGGACAGTAACTTTGACTAGGTTTTTGACCCCTTTAGAGATGGAATTGATTTTTGAGTTCATCATGGAAATCATAGATCTTCCTTTTATATTTCCATAGAGACCGAAATTTTCAAATTTGGAGTTCAGAATCAATAGTTATGAATTTTGTTTTAAAAAAATTATGTTATATGATGTTGTTTCTGCTTGCTTTACATTTTGCTTCTTCCTTCCAAATCCGACCCTTTGTAACTTTTTGCTTATATCTTTTCCGTCCAACATCTGATTGACTTGGTTTTCAAAGCGTTGGATTCCTAAGACAATTATCTACATTCTCAATGGATATTTGTATTTTTTTGAGATTAAATTAAGGATGATTGATTTAATCAAAATGAGTTGGGAAATTTCTGAACATGGTTCAATATTTTAAGCAATTCTTGATATGTGGAGATCCAATTGAGTTGATTCTTAAGGCAAACTAAAATTGAGACATGGGGCTACAAGTCATATGAATGAATCAAATTTTAATTTAGCCCCTAAGACTTTCAATTTCTGAATTGAATTCGGGTTTAGTGTTTAGTCTTGGAATGATAAGTGCTGTCAGTATTTTCGCCATAATGTTTGTTCTAGTTATCCAAATGGAGTGATTCTTATTTAGATTAAACTAGAAAGATAAGGCTACATTTTTTATGAAGAAAGTGAATTTTAATTCAGCCTCTAAGATTGTCAATTTGCATATGGAAATAAAGTGCTAGAAAATGTGTTAGCATAATGATAATCCAAGATGTTTGAACTATAACTCTTGGTGTAGTGCACCAAATTTAATGATTTTGGTGGAATTATTAAATTACGACAATGAGGAACATTTCTCTAAAAGGAAGGTTTGGAAAATTCCTTCAATTGGATGGTTAGAAAATTGTCCTAAAGTAAATTTGAATTTAAATGACATGTAGGGGCAATTTTGGAAGTTTACTTTAAGGGTAAAGTTTTAAGCATTCATGTAAGGGCTTAATGGTCATTTTGTCTTCATTAAAAGGCAAGGATGTGGGATGTCGTTTTTGAGTAGCAGAAGTCACGAAAATGTAAGAGAAAAAAGAAAGAAAATAAGAAAGAAGAGAAGAGAGGGTGAAGCCGTCAGTTGAGAGTGAAGAGAAGAAGAAGATTTTCGTGGAAAGCTAGGGATTTTCGTGGAAAAGAAGAAGAAACCAAGCTTCCAAGGTTAGTTTCCATCTTTTTTTTTGCTTTAGTAGAATGAAATAGATGACGGTTTTGTTATGGTGAAAAAACCTAGAGAGAGAAATGGTTAGAGGAGGAAGAAGATGTTAATTTTTCAAAGGAGTTTTTGGACTCTAAGCTAAGTATTGGAGTTTCTAACCTATACGAACTATAGGTTGGTTAAATTGGAGGTAAGGCTCATAAAGACAAATACATAAATTGTTGTTAGTTTTATTCTCAACCTTCTTTGCATTCATCTCCCTCCAAAC
>JANJEY010136146.1:0-14802 GCA_024703695.1 Erythroxylum cataractarum
CAACCAAGTCTCAGCTTCTTCTGGATCTATTGTCCTATAGAAGTCGACTGTCCCATACTTCCTCAATTTATCAAACTGTTTCTCCTTCTTAGCTGGGGCTTAAGCAGAAGGATGTGACATCTGATCCATAGCTTGGACAAATGCCTGAGTAAAAGCTTGAAACATTCTCAGATCCAATGGAGGCACTTGCTCCTGCAGAACTGGCAACTCCCGCGTTGGGGATTGAAAGGGCTCACCACCTTGCCCTAAAGAAGCCTCAGCATTTCCAGGGGCTACTGACGCATCAATACTCTCCTATCTTGTCGGAGAATCAGGTGCAACTGATCCTTGCAGAACTCCTCGTGTCTTTCTACGATGTGGCATCTTACTCCTTCAAATATAAACACTAAGGATTAGCTACATGTCAATCTTAATTCCTATATATATGCATGATATGCAAGTCACTTAATGCAATCAATAAATTGACAATGCAACAGATAATCATATATCAAAGCAATTTAGACTATTATGCATTCTAAGCCTAGGAAAAAGCCTAAGCTTTGATACTACAAAATGCTGGACCCCGTTTTTGGAATCCAACAATCGATTTATGAATACAGAAGAACTTTGGGCCCGAGTCCCGACCCCCAAGGCTGAACCCAAGGTAACCCGTCGGGATAGTCGTAAGAGAATAAATGTAGATGGTTTTTGGTACGGTGTTGCTTGCTGCCTCCATTATAGCAAGCTAGTCCCTCACTATGTTGCGCTCTTGTCTCCTTTCCATGCCCACGTTATATTCCTCCAACGCCGACACTGATCATTGACAAGACGAATTACATAACTGCCCATTAAAACCCTCTCGCCTCCATTCTGCTTGTGCCTTGGACGCTGCTTAAATGCAGCGTACGCTGCGTAGACGCGGATGTAACGCATACATTGCTGCGTGAAACGCATCATAACCACCAAACTTTATCCTTTTTTTTACGATTGTGCTCCAATTTATTTTGAACATCTTCTCTTTTTGGTTTCAAATATATCATCATATCCAACCTAGTAGTCAATACAAATTAAACACAATTTAAGTATTTCATCTTGAGAATAGGATTGTCACATGGAAATACATACGAAAATATAAAATAATTCAATCCTATCAGTCATCTAGATCTTCTCAACCTTTTCATTTAGTTTTTAGTGAAGTTTGGGGACCTTCCTCTGTTCTATCCTGTTTTGGTTACCGATATTATGTAACTTTTGTGAATGACTACACCAAATATACATGGATATTTCCTTACATGCCAAATCTGATGTTTTACCTACATTTTTATTCTTTGACAAAAAAATTGAAAATATCTTTCAAAGTCAAATTAAACATTTTCAATCTGATTAGGAAGGCGCATCCCACTCTCTTCATCGAGAGTTCTAAAATCTAGGAATTCATCATCTTATAACCTGCCTCTATTCTCATCCTCAAAATAGTACAATTGAACACAAGCATTGATGTTAGTTGAAACTGGTCTTGTTATGCTCCACCATGCCTCTCTGCCTCAACGATTCTGGGCTCATGCCTTCACTACTACAGTTTACCTCATAAATTGTCTCCCCTCTCCCACTCTTAACAACCACTCACCCTTTCAATTACTATTTCATAAATCTCCAAACCACTCCTTTCTCAAGGTCTTTGGGTTTGCCTGTTGGCCTCATCTTTGGCCATACACCAAAAACAAGCTCCAACTAAGGTTTGAACTCTGCATTTTCTTAGGTTATAGTTCTAACCATCAAGGCTACCTCTGCTACTCTCTTGCAACTGGAAAAATCTACATGTCTCGCAATATTCATTTTGATGAGTCTTACTTTGCTTGCTCGTCTCTCCCTACCCCAATTCTGTCTTCTTCCTCTGCTATTATGCCTCTTAACCTCATCCTTACCACTCCTCTCCAATCCTCTCCTGCACATCAACATTTTACCTCTGCTCCAACCCCTTCAAACCTAAACACAACAACAACTCCAAGCTCACCACTCAACCCAACTTACTATCCCATCACCTCTCCTAGCCTAGCCCACTCACCCCACTAACCAGATCTTTGCCCACAACTTTCCCCATCTCAAAGCTCGAATGCTTCCCCATCTACTAAATCACCTTCTGTTTTAATTTGCAGCCCACATCCTCCTTCTACTCAGCCCACTAGTTCCCCATCTTCTCCACCCGGCACCACCATTCCTCCTTCTTTGTCCACAACCTCCCTTCATCTCATTGTGACTAGATCTAAACACAACATTTTCACTCCTAAACAGTATCACGATGGTACTATCAAATGGCCTCCTCCTTAGGCTCACGCTCATACTTTGGAGTCTTCAACATTCATTCTGACCTCTATTACCACAGCTTTACGCCATCCTCAGCTGCGTCATGCACTACATAGTGAAATGCAGGCACTTCTCACCAATAAGACATGAGAGTTTGTATCTTCCACTCCTTCTCAAAACTTAGTTGGTTGCAAGTGGATATTTCGTATCAAATACCTTCCCGATGGCAGTATTGTTAGTCACAAAGCATGACTAGTCGTTAAAGGTTTTCATCAACAACTGGGTCTCGATTACACTGAGACGTTCTCTCTGATAGTCAAACCTGTCATGGTTCGGTTAATTCTATCAATTGCTCTCTCTCGCAATTGGGTTCTTAGACAGATTGACATCCAAAATGCCTTTCTCTATGGCCTGCTCATCGAGGATCTCTACATAGCTCAACCTCCTGGCTTCATCCATCTTGACTTCCCCATCCATGTCTGCCACCTTAAGAAAACCATCTATGGCCTTAAATAGGCTCCACGAGCCTAATATGCTCGTCTCTCCTTCAAAACTTCTTGAGTTGGGATTCTCTCCCTCAAAGGCGGATACATCCATGTTCATCTATCATCACAACAGTGACACCATCTATATTTTTATTTATGTTGATGACATAATCCTCACAAGTTCTAGTTCCTCTGCCATCACCAGTCTCATCTCCATGTTTGGTGCATCATTTCCCGTCAAAGATCTTGGCCCTTTATCCTACTTCTTGGGTGTTGAAGTTCATTCCTTTGCCTCTGGCCTCATTCTTTCTCAACAAAGGTACATCCTAGATTTACTCATCCATTCATACTCCCATGGCTCCTTCTACAACTTTGAGTGCTTCCTCTGATCCTGATTTTAAGAATCCTACACTGTATCGAACTGTAGTAGGTAGCCTTCAGTATCTTTCCTTCAGCAGACCCGATATATCCCTTGCTGTGAATTGCGTCTGCCAGTATATGCATGCTTTAAAAGATGCCCATTGGCAGGCTGTGAAACGTAACTCCACTATCTGAAGCACACCTTCAATTTTGGTTTTCATCTGCAGAAATCCTCCTCCACCTCCATTCATGCCTTTTCTGATGTCGACTAGGCAAGGTGCCCAGATCCTCGCAAGCCTATCAGTAGTTTTTGTATCTTCATAGGTCGCACTCTCATCTCTTGGAGTTATAAGAAACAAGCTAGTGTTGCTCGACCAAGCACAGAGGCCGAATACAAATCCCTTGCTTTGACAGCCTCTGAGATTTTCTGGCTTCAACATTTACTTCAGAAACTCGACATTTGTCTCACTGCTGTCCCAACCTTATATTGTGACAACATTTGCACCACTTATCTTGCCACCAACCCTATTCTTCATTCTCACACCAAACACATGGAACTTAACTACCGTTTTGTCCGGGACAAAGTTAACACCAAGCTCTTCTCTATCTCTGTTGTTTCCATCAAAGATCAACTTCCATGCATTCCCACCAAACCATTAGTGGCCCTTGATTTCAATCGTTAAGGTCAAGCCTCATTATCAACAGTTCCCCATTAAGAGAGGATGTCTAAGACACACCCTCACACACCATATACTGCATAACACCTAATCTTTCTCTCTATTTTTCTTTTTTTTGAAAAGTACACCCAATCTTTCTGTCCGCCAACTTTCTGTTATTTTATTTGAGGGCCAAGATCAAATCCATGACTTTAATTATTAAAAAGTGTACAGTGCTTAGAAAACAAATCAATAAAAATCTCTTTGATTACTATTGTTTTCTCGTCACTCTGACATTAAGGGATGTGTACGACAAGTTTTCCGTGAACATAGGATCTGTTTTTGTTTGTGTCTGTAAGAACATCATTTAACTTGTAATGCCAAGAAATCACAAATTGGCACCTCATTCACCAGGTAGCTTTAGAAGCATACATTTTTATGGATATATCTCTTTTTGGTAAAAGCTTATAAAAAAAAGTAATGATCTCAACATCACTGAATTGCTCATCAAGCTACTACATCCCCATTCATAACTTACTTCACAGTCCTATCCCTGACATTCCTTTTCTTCTCATAATCTTACTAAAGTTCCTTGGGGTTGGGAAGTGGCGGGTACCGAGGGGAGGGGGAGGGCTTTGTTATTCTGCTCAACATAACAGCCATGGAACTACAATGTCTCATGATTCTTGGAACTACATGTCTCGTACACCTCTACAACTAATAAGGCCGGTATCTTCTGCTGCCACGATTACCATCGTCACTACTACTTCCAGCTCTCCCAGGCCCATTTGGACCATTGTTCCGGTCAACTCTTCTAGGGCGTGGCTGTGGCATCTGTACACCAGGCTGCTGGCTGCAAAATTTATGGAACATGCAATGCTTAAGATAAAGTCGTTCATCGGTTACGTATCAAATAAGCGAAATAGAAACTTACAGGACGTAGCCTATCCTGCCATCAGGAAGTACCATAGGCACCATAGCCATCCCTGCTGGCATGGGTCCTCTCCCATATATTACCGGCTGTTCAGGCAAGATAGACGGAAGTTATTCGAGTAAATACAGGAACTCTGCTAAGAGTAAAAAAGCCCGTGAAAAGTCCATTTAAATACCTGCTGAAAACTGGAAGCAACACCAAATCCACCACCTAAAGAACTATATGGGTTCCCAGCAAAACCACCATATGTTGGATAAGGAGCACTGCTTGGATGAAGCCCAGGGCTAGAAGAATAAGCTCCATCAGTTTTTTTATCTGCCTGGGGCTTGGCAAGTACCACCTCCAAAACTTGACCTTGTATACAGTTCATTTGTTAAGAAAAAAACTTCAGACCTAAATGAAGCAGAAAAACCCTTGGCAAAGAAAAACTAAAGCAGAAAAATGTAAGTTCCAGCTCATTCCATCACACATCACACAAGTTACACTTTCTTCACTGCATCAATCACAAAAGAAGCTATTATTTGCACATATGGTAGACAGCAGAGTATGTTTACAACAACCCATCACACAATTCAATAATACTAACAGGCAAATTGTATATTTAGTCTACGGAAATATTATGGTTTAAGATCACAATTTTTAAATGTGATTTTTCAATGAAAAATTACCATAGTGGCACATCTGCCATAAATCAATGGATTTTTGCTAAAAATGTGATGGAAAGCAAATTCATGGACACAAATCCTAAATCCTTATGCATTGATGAACCGGATGTGATAAATTACCATCAATTTCATATTTTTCTGTATCTTTAACTGCCTTCAACGCACTTGACCTTTCAGCAAAATGAATGAAACCAAAATCTCGTTTTCCTGCTTTTCCAGGTGGCATAACAACTTTTGTCACTTCTCCATGGCGCTGGAATAGCTCTTTCAGCTTCTCGGTAGGGGTATTCTCAGGTATGTTCTTCACATACAGGGCCTTGACCTAATCAACAAACAATCAGAACAGTGAGGCAACTAATTCAAGGGGACAATAAAGTCTAGCTATTATTTTCCAAAAGAAGTACATTTCTCCTTTAGTTTAAGGCAAATGTGGATTGCTTATGAAACTCATGACATAAAAGACCTCCATGAAAATAGTCAAAGCACCCAAAGAATCTTGGAAGTGAGTTCAGAACCCTTATATGCTCAAAAAAAAAAAAATCAGCTACTATTTTACAGCACAACACTAAAGACACAATATTGAAACTGCAACAGGACAATTTCCAAATGAAACCCTAACTATTGGTGCCACCATGTCAGCAACCAAAGAACCGGCTAAAACCATCACCAGGCTATCATGTAAGATAAATGCACATAATCATGGAGTAGATATAAAAAATGATGGATGTCATTGCCCTAGTTTCTTCTAATATCTTTCATTACATACTTGGGCAGCAGCAGCAGAATGTTCAGGAGTGCCCTTGGGATCAGCCCAACTAACGGTTGGGGTATTGCCATCTAGCTTAAAATTTGCATTTAGCATCTTCTGCCGGGAATAATCAGCACAGGCATTATTGTAATACAAGATAAAAGCAAAGCCACGATTACGACTTGGATTCTGAGGATCCTGTAATTCATAGCATAATCAGCATGAGAAATCCACAATACTACACATTCGTCAATCAAATAAAACCTATATTTCAAGGCTCCACCTTTATGAGCTCAATAATATCCACGCCAGGACCAATTCCCTCAATTACTTTTTTGAACTCATCTTCTGTCCAGCTCTTTGGCACATTACCAATGAACAGTCTGTTTTTAGATTCTGATAAAGAGCATCTTAAGGTTTTCCCCTGCAACAACACAAAATTTTCACAAATCGAGATGAGAAATCAGTTGTGCCATAGAATACAACATAATGCCCACCTTACCTTGAATTCTTTACTATGAAGCTCTTCAATAGCTTTTTGAGCATCCTCCTTAGACTTGAATGAAACAAAAGCAAAACCTTTGTTTTCACCAGTTTCCTTATCCTTCATTATCCTTATCTGCCAGGAAGAAAGTTGAAAATGAATAAATGCCAAAAGAAAAGAAATCCATGCATATCAAAATTGATGGATATCACCTCAAAAATTTCACCCATTGGCTGACAGAGGTCCCTCAGATCATCTTCTGATGTGTCCTTAGGAAGTCCACCAATGAAGACCTCTGAACCATGGGGAGGAAGAGATAGAAGATGATCATGCTTCTCCTTTTCCTCTTCACTGATAGAAGCTGAAGGCTTTTCTTCATTTTCCACGGGTTCAGAGTCAACATTGCTTTTATCAGTCTCTAGCAATTGGTCTTTCTGATAATCTCCAGTCCTTGAGTCATCATAGTCCCCTTCATCATTTTCTTCGACATGTGCATCTCCAGCATAATCTTCTCCATCTTCATCAAGTTGGTCTTCAACATCTTCATCAATCTCTTCCATATAATTGTCTTCCTCAAGATCCACTTGTTCCTCAACTTCTGTGCCTTCTCTCATGATTTTTTAGACACCAGATCCTCTCATCCAACAGTTGCAGTTAAACGGTCCCCAAAGTAACTGCAAGCTTAATCAATTAATCATGATAAATTTATAGAACCTGTAAAAATGTGCCTAGTGCACAAATTTGACCAAGGTGGGTACCATTGAGGAATTTAAGGGTAGGACAACACAAAAAGTTGGGCAAACACTCGCCATGTCCTGGAAAAGGCTAAATAAGAGAAGCAAAAGTTGGTACACACTTGCGATTTTGAATTTCGATTCATAAGGAACCAGAGAAGAAAAAGACAAGACATGCAAAATCTTCTACATTGGTTCATGTGGATTTCAAGAGGTCCAAATCCAAACTCTTGCATCGTCATAGTAGTGAGTTCAGCTAATTACAGTACTACTGATTGAACGTTTCTACAAAACGAAATCCACAAAAGGGGGAAAAGAACTAGATTACAGCAAATGCAAAAAATGGAAGGAGCAATACGTTGCGTGTACCAACCTCTTGTATCTTAATCAAAGGAAAGATCTTGCTCTGACATCCCAAGTGCAAAGGCAATGGCGTCCAATTTTTAGACGACTATATACCTACACCCGACACATAAAATGATAAAACGTATTACTCGACGCCCCGAAAAGAGCCCGCCATTTTTCTACCGATAATGGTATAACGGTAGAAGCCTTTTCTATGCCTCTCGAAGCAGACCATAAAGGAAAAAAAAAAGAAAAAAAAACCCACCGATATAAACCTAGTGTAGTCATCATAGAGAAACGGAAACCAAAAGAGGCGAACACCCATTTCGAAAAATATGAATCCTTCCAAATCTAATCCTATTAAAGCCCGACTAAAATGGGGAAAAGAGAAAAACCACGGCTGTAACAAAAAATGAGGGTAGCAATCAATACTAAACCCTACAAATAGGAGCGAGATTGATGAATCTATCCACGAATAACAGGGATATAGCAGCTGCACCAAAATACCCATAAGCCCCAACTTCAGAAACAGACTTTGGAGATTCCGATCGAATGAGCTCGAAAGTGAAAATTCATCAAATGGGGGATGTGGAAAAGAGTAAAAGGAATAAACTTTAGGGCACAATAAGGTAGTAATAATGGGAAAAATAGCAGATAATAAAAAAAGGAGTAAAATTTAGCGTACCAGTGAGTGAGTGAGTGTTTAAAATGTATATTGTGGGCTGAGATTTGCTTTCTGAGTGGTTTTTCTGTTCTCTGGTTCTGTTATCCGACGAACCCCAGAAGTGAAAGTTCATCCCCCGAAAGACCCTAATCTCAAGATGGTAATGTTGCTGTACGTTAGAGCCTATTTTTTCACACGAACAATCACCAATCACTTACTGTCACCTTATGCGATTTATATGAAAATGTCAAAATTACCCTTTGGAGACTATGGGGATTGGACGAAGTAGGAGAGTATACGGATTTAGAGCTGATTTCGCTCGCAATTTGGTTGGTCAAGGTTGTTGGTAACTCTCCTGCTTTTTGTTGGCTCTGTAAGATAAGAATACTAAAAACTTGACATTTTCCGTAGAAGAATTCAGGGGAACATCTACAGATCTTAGATCCAAATGAAACTTAAAACCCACAATTGTGACATACTATGGGCCAAGTGGTTTCAGAGCCTATAATAAAGATTGTTTAGGGTGCAAGGACCGTAATAAGAAGATCCATGAGGTTGGGAAGGCCAGATGAGGCAATTTGGGAAAGTTTAAGACTCGACAAAAAAGCCATTTTTGGTCACTCTTGAACATCATTCTCAGGAAATAGGCTGTGTTTGGTGAATAGCTTTTCAGCTAAAAATTAACTGATTGACCATTTTAGCTTGTTTGACTATATTAAGCAGCTATTTTTTGTGTTTGGTGATTCAGCTGAGTGGGTTAGCTGATTAACCCAATCCGCTGATTTTCAACAAGCTCAAGAGGGCAGCATTTTGTATTCAGCTGATTGAAAATGACGATCTACCCATGAGAGATGAGACAGCGGAAGTCAAGAGAGTATAGCTACAGTACGTTACATGGGAAGAGAAAAGCTACAGTACGTTACATGGGAAGGGAAGCCATTGTGTGCGAGAGAGATAAGTAATAACTTAAGAGCAAAACTTCCACCTTTATTTGTCAAATCAATCTACAGTAAGTTAATGGTGTTGGTTGAATGTTTTGTTAGGCTTTTGTTTTTATAATTAATTTCAATTAAATGAAGTTTTTAAATTTATTAGAAATTTAAAATTACTTAACTTAAAATTAAGTTAAGTAATTTTAAATTAAGTTAAGTAATTTTAAATTTCTAATAAATTTAAAAAGGTATTTTCAATTATTTAAGAGTTAATTTTCAAGTTAATTTTATTAGAAATATTTTAGAAGTTAATTCAATTTTTAAAATTAAATCATACCCTTATTTTTTTAAATCATGTCCTTGTATGTCATTTTACATATAAACAGCTAATATCAAACAGCTAATTTTACCAAACATCAAATGACAAATAGCTAATGTAATCAGCTGGTCAAACCAGCTGATATAATCAGCTATCAGCTAACAGCTGATAGAATCAGCTATCAGTAATCAGCTATCAGCTGATTGGGCCATAATCTTCGGCCACACATTAAGATGCAACGAGCTCAGCCCTTGACGTCAAAAAGTTGAGTTTAAGTTGGATTGCCCTTTATCTTCACGATATATATATACACGATTCAGGGAAGCAGGCTCTTTCTTCACCACGGACAGCCCCTCCACTCCTGGTTAAAGTGCAACAAAAATAATGAAATGTGGTCCACGTTAGAAATGGTAATCAAACTCCGGGAAGTGCAAATGTTCTGTATCAAAACTCAAAAAGAAAAATTACAATTGTTCGTACTGAACAATTGTAAAGGAACCCAACAAAGTAAAGGAGCAATCTTGACCTTTGACGGGTAAAACTCAAAAGGCAGCCGACAATAGGCTTTACTAAGAGAACTTTGAAGTGGGCCGTCTTCTTGTTTATATGCCCATATCGGCTGCGAAAAATATCATATTTCTCAAGTATGCCTATAAAGTCAAATCTGCATCGCTTCGCTTTCCTTTAACCCGTCCTGTCAGGGTGAGAGGCGACACGTCAATGATCGTTAAGAGACGGCGGGTCGTGCCGACACCTTGTACACGAATACAATTTGAGATGACGAGTGGGGTGGCTCTACATTTGGTCGCCCTGCCCGTCAATTTTTGGAAGCCTATCCCATGGGGGTGGGCTCAAACGAAATTCTCTTTAAGGCAAAGTAAACTCGGCAGCTGGGCTAGTTAAGGTGGTTAAAGAGCATTTGGCTAATTTTATTGTACCATTAAATAATTTATAATAAATATAGTTTTAAAATTGATTACGTGTAACGTAATAAACTCTCGATTATAGTTCTCTACTTTGGTTTTATTTTTAGTTTTCGTTTTATTTGTAATATCTCTTTATGTTAAGATTATATATTGTTATTTAATTCTTAGGTTTCTTTGTATTTGTAATCTCTCTTTATGTTAAAGATTCTATATTATTTAAAAATTGGAAGTTCAAGAATTAATTAGACGATATTAAATTGTCGGTATATAATAAGTATAAATTTTAAATTAATCAATTTTTGGATTTAATTTGTTTTAATAAATAATAATTCTTATGGATAACAATGAATGTATTTATTGTCTTTTTTTAATATTAAGATCTAAATTATAATATATAAATATTATTTTTTTAAGAATAAATAATTTTATTATAATTTAATATTTATGATTCTGTATTTCTGAAGATCTTAGTTTAAAATGTCAATATCTTTTGTATTAATTTTTGAAAGAAAATCACGATGAAATTCTTCATTTGGCAAATCCTGTAAGACATGTCAAGTTATTTTCATACTGCACACGGTGCCAACTTTCAAGAACAACTTTACCTTTTTTTAAAAAAAAAATTCGAAAACAACTTTCAAGAACATTTGTAGACAACTGTTTTGGCCCTTTTGCTTCATCTTTATCCTCTTCCCTCTCAGTCTCTCATATTATAGTATGCTAGGTTTGTGCCCTACGTAAATGATCACCCTTCAGGAATCAACTGTACTTTGCTTAGAAAGGTAAGCAAAACTCTTTGGAAGGGTTAAACCTCGGACTTGATATTTCTTAGAATCTTAGCAGAGAGGTTAAGATTACCTCAATTGGAGTAGAGTCACAGCACATAATATGAGTAGATCATCTACAAAACAACGTTGAGTGACATTAAGCTCTCGACAATGATAATGATAACTGAAATTTAAGCCTTCATTAATGTACATCTAAGTCAAATCTTTGAAGAACTTCCACAGGAAGGACAGGGTCTCCTTGCTTAGTTCCCTTAGTTGCATGATAAAGATGAGTAGGTACCTCATTTATTAACACTGTGAATGAAACTGTTGATATGAAAGAATACATCCACCTAATGAACTTGTTAGGATAACCAAAAGTACGGAGAGCACAAATTCTGACATGTTCTTTATGATTATAATCTTTGAATAATTCTTAATCCAGCATTATATTGTGACCCATACTCCTTCCTGGAATATATGCATCCTGACTATGATTATTAATACTAAGTATAGTATTCTCAATTTAGTAGCGAGGATCTTAGAAATAATCTTGTATAACACATTGCAATAGGATATTGGTTTGTAGTCATTCAACTTCTTTAGGAGGGGGAACTTGGGCACCAAAGTAAGAAAAGTCTTGTTAATTTCAGTGAGTAACCTGTTACTACTGAAGAACTCTTTGATTGCTTTAATAACTGGTAATTGTAATAGGTTCCATTTCTTTTGAAAGAACCTAACGTTAAAGCCATTTGGCTTAAGGGACTTATCTGGATGAAATAAAAATAACACATCCTTTATCTCTTCACTTAAGACTTCCCTGATTGGTGAAGATTTTTGATCTTGTTTGATGGACTTAACCATTCGATTGATTAGACAACTAGGAAGACTTACAGTGTGAGTAGATACCCCCATTTATTGCTTAAAAGTAACTTTTGGACACTTTTTTGTTCCTCTTACTCATTTATCTTCATATGATTCTCATCATATAGGCACAATGTCCTGTTTCTGTTTCTCCTACCTTGAATCACACTGAAAAAGTATTTGGAACTTCTATCCCCTTCTTGCAATAATTGGATTTTAGACTTCTGTTTTAGTTGCTCTCGATATTCCTCAATGATCTTCAAGTAAGTACAAAGTTCTGATTTCTCTTTCTCCAAGAATGAGGAATTAGTGGGATCCTTGGCTAAAAGCTTCCAAGTCAAAGACAGATTCTTGAGGGCCTGTTCTTTATTGAATTTCAAAGGATCTATATTAAACTTAGCGAATATAATGCATTAAGCTTTAATATATTTCATCATTTGAACACATTGAAAAGTCTTAGAACCCTGAACATTCATACCAACAACATTTGCAATAATTGAATCAAATTGAAAGTGTTTCTGTAGGGAGTTAAAGAATTTGAAAGGTGATCTTCGTTTAATTGAGCTGCTATTAATCCATATCTTAATAGGAGTATGATAAGAAAATATAAGTTCCGCAACCATTGCATAACTTTCAGTTACTTGATTTAGCTAACTATTGTTTACTAATTAAGCACTTGTCCAACTTTCTTTGAACATTTGTATCACCCTTCTGTTGATTGCTCCATGTGAATATAAGCCCCTGATATCTTATATCAACAAGTTCAAGAGAAGAAGTTAATAAAGTCAGTTCTTTAGTATCAGCATATGTAACTTTCCTTGCCCCTAAGGCTTCAAAAGAAGACAATAAGCAGTTAAAATCCCTGTCAGCATCCACGAGACTGACATGTTTAGATCAATATCCTTTAGGTCTTTCCACAAGATAACCATTTGAAATTTCCAATTAGCAGCATAAACCACAGTTATAACTATAAAATTGCCAAGTGACTTGAAAACAAGTTCATAATGAGTTGGTTGATCATTGCAGTACCAGTTAAAGAGAACAAGGTAAGCTAGATCTATTGCTACAATAATCCTTTCATTGGGATCCTTCGAGTGATTACTCAAGGTTTTCCATTTTACTGCAATAAATTTCAAGTCATTTAGAAAAACTTCCTCTTTGATCTTGATTTCCACCAAACCAACAAAACAAGACTAACTAGCTTGAAGATAATCCTTTAAATCTAGTTGTTTATTGGAACAATTTAGTCTCCTAACATTCCATATTGTGCTAATTATTAGGATTAAGAGGACTTAGTCCTTCTCCTAGTATTTTTAGTCCTTCTCCTAATTTTTTAACTGTTAGTGGTCGTAGCCTGCCAATCTTCATGTTGGATACTAGTTTCACTAATGCTTCTTCATTAACAAGATGTACCTTGGTAGCTAATTTGTCAACATTTGTTACTTCAGCTACCACATGATTGATTGTCTTATTGTTTTTTTTTCCATTAGTTATTTCTTCTGCCTTCTTCTGCTGAATCTGTGATTTAGCCTCTTGCATAATGGCTTCAACACTATTCTTTTAGATTCTAACAGTCCCATGTTACTAATTTTCTACATGTAAATCAACACAGTCCATGGAGGTTTCAAAGGATATCTTAGCTTACTACCATTCTCTTCAATATAGCTAAGATTGTCTTTAGATATTGCAACTTGATTCTCAACAATATTAACTATTTTTACTTCAGATACTTCCATAAGACCACTCTTAGTCTTTCATAAGTTAATTGGATGAGTTGTTTGTCAAATTTATGCATTTCTCACTTCATAATCTGCTTGCTTTATTTCGGGTGCGGTTGAATGTAATTTTCTTTCATTGACTACCTCATTAACATTCCTCTTGGCATGTTTCATATACGACTTCCATGGATAGGACATATACAACTTCCATGGATAGGGAAACACAATTTTTTCTTCCACCAATTCTCCACCCAAATTGAGCTTTATGATAGGAATAATATTTGGCATATTTTGCCTATGCTCCACTTTAATATACACCCTATCATTGTCAACTCTTTTTGTATTTGTAGTATTGTCATCCATAACTAAAGGAGTTCCAATATAACTAGACAAATAACTCAAACCCTTGGATGACCAATTTTCAAGAGAGATTTTACCCAAATTATCAATCACAAATGTTCCACTAGTTTTATGACTTGGGTAGGACAATTGGTTAAGTTTATACAAAAAGAAAGGCTAAAGATTAAAGGGGTTTATCAAGGAAAAAATCATGTCAATAGGATAGGTTATTTGTCTAATGTAGTTTATTAAAAACAAAGAATGCCTAATTATATCTATATTAATACATGTGATAAAAATGTGGTCTCGAATAGAAATTCAATGCAAAATCAAGAAGTACGTTGTCATGAAGGTCACACATTATCAAAAGGTAATGAGACTGATATAGATGTATTAGTCAAGTAAAACTCAAATTCTCACCGACTTTGTTTATCATTAGTCACTACTCTTCTAAAGATAATGCATATTAACAAACCACAAGAACAAAAGTACATGCCAAATTTTGCTATGGATTTTACTAATCAATTCACACTCTAATTATGACTAAATAATCTTAAAAGCAATAGAAAACAAGAAAAA
>JANJEY010136250.1:0-14762 GCA_024703695.1 Erythroxylum cataractarum
AAACATCAAAGTTAGGTTGATGTCTTCATACGGATACCGGGATCCTGGGATTCGGGAAAGTCCCGGGAACAATTTTTTTTTTCCGCTGCGGGTACATGTGATGTACCACCCGGGATTTTCCTACAGTGGTATCAGAGCGTCTGGTATCCAGCCACTGAGTTGTGTAGCTCACACTACGCTTCCCTCCTCAGGTGCAAAAAGAGAAGATTAGCAATCCTTGAAAGGTATTGAAACTCCAAGATAGTTTAATACTTTTGTAATGAAGTTAGTTAAGGAAATTTTGTAATTTAGAATCATTTTAAGCATAAGCATTCAATTGTATCATGTGTATTTTTTGTATTTTGTATTTGTATTAAGCCAAAAGGGGTGGTTTTTGAAATGTAAAAACATTTTGAAAACAAGCTTTGTGTTCTGTGATGGGCCCCAGTAATTACTAAAACTCTGATGTGTTCAATAATGTTTGCATCTTTGTGACAAAATTTGTTTTAAATAAATCGAGCTGATTTGATTATCAATTTTTCGCATATACGTTATTTGTTTTTAAAGAAATTGCAATGAGTTTTGACTGTTTAAATGTCTCCGAATGCTGGGCTCTGAAAACAAAGTCCAACAAAATTAGACTGTTATGTCTTCACCAAAGTTGTAATTGATTCTTTTTGCTTTAAATTGTTATAAATTTTGTAATTTTTAGATATATGAGTTGAAAGAAATGAGTTGTACAATTCGAGGGTATGATCATATACTAGCCAAATGTTCAAATATACACAGTCTGTGGTATTGTGAGCAAAACTCATAGAATACTAAATCAAATTAGATGATCTTAGAGTCATTAGAAACTTCAGACATGGTTGAACAATTTTCCAAAAGAAAGTGTTGCCTAATTTTGCCATTTACTTTATCAGATTTAGTATGCAAAATTGACCCATATGTGTATTAGAAGAAAAATCTGAAGTGGTCAATGAAATTATAAATTTGTTTTGACATTGTTTTGTTTTCTTTCAATTATAATATACAAGGTATTAATGAGGGCTTTGATATCTGAATGAATTGTTAATAAAGATCACAATAAAGTAGCCTGGAATTGTCATTGAACATGCATTGTGCATATTTTATTTAAGTACATGTACGTAAAGGAATACTTACATTTGTGAAAAAATGTGATATATTGTAAATGTGTTGTGTATGTTTTAGAGGACCACATGGGATGCTAGTCGGACATTGCCAGACCATCCAGGCAATAGCTTCTTGGAGCGTACTGTGAGTTAACCTAGATGAATTTCCTAGGATTGATTTAATTTGATTTGTTAAGCTATCAATTATTGAACCGTTGCGGTTGTTTCTGAATTCTGGACTTAAAGTCTGAGGATTATATATTTGGGACTGTATTGGAAGTGTTCTAATTTGTTTGATAATTTTGGTTGTATTATGCGATGTGAATTCTTAATGAAAGTTAAATGTGGGACTTAGGTCTGATGATTATGAAATTTTGACTGTGCTTTATACATGATTGTAATATGTGATAAATTCTGAATTAATGCATTTCATAAATTGCATGCTCAGATAAAGACGTTGTAACTGAAGTGGCCAGTATCAAGCGCTTGCACGTAGAGCTTTGCTCCATGATATAATTTGGCACGTAGAGCTATGCTCCGTGGTATATGTTTCTGACTAAGCCTAATTGGCCAGTGTTTGTATATGTGATAGGCACTCGGTCACAACGTTAATAACGAATGTGGAGTCTCATATGCATCTGTATGTGTTTATATATAATCTAATTCACATTGATTAAATGATGTGCTATGATAGTGTGAGTATTTGAAATATTCATGTTCTATATGAATAATTGTTAAATATGTGATTTGTGTATGTGAATTCGGTGAAATCATCAATGATGGTTCACTCATTGAGCTCGCAAAACTCAGAAAAATTACCATGTAATTTTTCAAGTACAAGACAGGAGACTTAGTGTTTATTTTGGATTAGAAGAACGTTTTGGATTAAGTTATGGCTCAGAAGTCTGTCAGCTGATGTCAGAGAGTTATAGCTTTTATTTTGTAGTTTTTTCTAGAACTTGTATGAATTTTTGTAAATATTCGTCTCATGGAAACAGTGTAGACTTTGTGAATGAATGCAACGAATGGTTTTAAAATTTAATGACTTCTGATTATGTTAGATGATGTTAGGTGTGAGTTGGATTTGTTTTGGCTCTAACATGCCATTATCATAGGATATGTACTTGAATATTCTTGAATGTTTAGGTATGTAACCTGTGGTAGTAGGATGTTGCATTTTTTGTATCAGAGCATGGTTTAGCATCTTTAGGGACAGATATGAATTGAGAAATGATAATTAGTGAGATATTTAGATAGTGATCACACTTTTGTTTGTTATAGGTCACATTCCATTGGAGATCCAATTGGTGAGTCAACTGACATAGAGTCTGTAGGAGTCAATGTAAGTCTCATATACTTGAGTTTGCTCAGATGCCTCCGACTATTCTGGAAAGGCGACAAAGAAGATATGATAAATTGAGGAAGCAAGGGGCTATGGACTTCTACAGAAGTACAGACTCAGCTGAAGCAAAAGGGTGGTTAGAGAGAACGGAAAGAATGTTCAATCAGATGGATTGTGAAGCAGATGAAAGATTCGATTTGTAGTCGAAGATTTACATGGATAAGAAAATGAAATAATTTTTAGACCTGAAGCAAGGCAGACTCACAGTGGCAGAGTATGAGATAAAATTCAATGAGCTAATAGGATATGCAACTGCATTGATCCCCAATGAAGAGGAAAAATATAGACGATTTGAGGATGGTTTGAATATGGAGATCAGAATGAAGCTTGCCATTTCTAGTTTGGGCAGTTTTATAGAACTCCGAGAGGCCTCAATCAAAATTGAATAGTTTTTGAAGGATAGTCAAGGAGAGCACAGACAGGAGGTTCGAGGAAAGAGGCAAGATAAATCTCAGGCTAATTTTGGAAGAAGCTCTAGAAAGTGCCAGAACAGATCGTCTCGATTCCAATCTAGATCGAGACAATTTGGATCCCGATCAAGGGGTGGATTTGTTCATTCTGGGAGGGGTAGGAGACAAATGTCCTCCAACTAGTCTCGACAACTGTCTGAGTGTGAGCACTGTGGTAAAAAGCATGGCGATGAATGTTGGTGGGAAACTGGAGCTTGTCTCCGTTATAGCTCGTTAGACTATATGATCAGAGATTGTCCTGAGGCATCAGTGCTGGACCCCGCTTTTGGAGCCCATCATTCAGAGACATTTAATGTCATCTCTGATACCACACAAATAATGGCCCTAGTTTCTGGAGCCTAACAATCTGGAGATATACAAATCCTGTCATCCCATAAGGGTGGCGTGCCCACAACAGTCAAACATCAACATCACAATTTTGAGAATCACAAACAAAACCCAATCATATTTCATTAATGAATCCAAAAAGATTTTATACAAGCTTATTATAAAATACAAAATGCTAATAATAAAATTGAATGCTTATGCTTAAAATGATTCTAAAATACAAAAAGTTCCTAAACTAACTTAATTGTAAAGTCTCTAACTATCTTGGAGTTTCAATGTCTTGCAAGGATTGTTATTCATCTCTTTCTGCTCAGTGGCTAATATATTCATAGCCATTGACAACGTGCCATACAATTCACACACACACATATATATATACAAATATACCAAGGTATGCATATATATATCCCATTTAATTTAGCAATACTATCATCCCCACTTCAAGCTCAAGAATTTCATAATTTGAATGTCATCACATAGAACATATCAGGAAGACTCATCCATCAAAACATAACACTCAAACATGTATCATACTTGACAATTCAATTATGCAATGCACAAACAATTAGCTCGAGGGTTCCATGGAAATAGAATGGAGAAATTGAAGTTTACCCCATGAATAGAATGAGTCCAATTTCGAAGCTCATATGCCACAAGTGCGCAGCTGGGAGAAGGCTTTTGTCAACGTGCACGTGACCAACAGAATGGTTCCACTCTTGCCCAAATAGAAGCACATAATCATGCTCAAATCATTTTATCAAATTCTTTCATACTTTTCATGCTCTTTCCTTTCTTTTCATTTATATAAAATGCCATGACAATTATCAAGGCATAACATAATCAAAATCACAATTCAATTATATCAAAGTGTCATTCATCTTTCAATGCATAACATAAAATACATCATAGTAATTCACACTTTGGCAATTCTAGCATATGCACACATATAGGCAAAATGCCCATTTACACAATAATCATAAATATATTACCCACATAATTTGCTTGTAAAAATCCAAGTCAAGGTTATCTTTCCCCTTGCTCTTGGGTAGAATTCTTTTGGTTCCCTAAAACAAACCAAGTTTCATTCAATAGGAATCTAATAGAAAATCCCACAATACAAAATCACTAAAATTTATTTTAGAATCTTTAAACCCAAGCATTTTCTAAACTCTATGGACTAAAATCCTTCTAAAATTCCAAAAGATACAAAATGATCTTACTTTGATTCTTCACCCATTGAAGATATTTTTAGCTCAAAGGGAAGCTCTTCTCTTTCTCACCCTTTTTTCTTTCTTGAACAGCTCCAAAATCTCTCTTGAGGACTAAGAAAAATTAAACCCTAAATTTTTTTTTCTTCTTTCTCTCCTTCTCTTCTTCTATTCGTATTTCTCTCTTCTTCATGACACTCTCTCTTTTTCTCTTAAATTTTCGTCCTCCTCTCTTCTTAAAATGCAAGACAACACTTCTTCTTACAATTATAACTTTAATGAGTGAGAAATGTCCCATTTGCCCCTCCATTTATGCCTTATGTCTTTTTATGCTTAAGTGACTAACCAACAATACCCTTGAACATTCTAACATAACACTTTCTCCTATAAAAATGTTCTCCCCTGTCTTAAGTTTCTAATGACACCAAAATCAATCCATTTGGTTCAGAAATCTGAAAGTTAGGGCTCAAACATTTCAGCCTATTGTTAGACTGAAATAGTACATTATACCCAACTTCCATCTAGAAATTGAAAGTCTTAGAGACTGAATTAGATTTTGATTTCTTTCTATCAATTGTAGCTCCATGTCTCTAGTTCATCTTGAAATAAGAATCATCTTATTCAGAGCTATACCGATGAAGACATCATCAAAATACCGAAGTATGTTTAGTAAAATATCTCATTCATACTCTTCCGACTGATACCCTTACTTTGATTCAATCCATCTTTTTCGAATTACCAAAAAATGCTATCAAATTCTATGGAGGGATATAAAATGTGTTAAGAAACTATTGGTTTAAGAATCATTTCATTTTCAGGTCAGATAACAAGGTTATGGTCGAAAGAATCAAACATGATTTTGCCCTCAGTCATATTGAACTTGTCTCGGGACAAATGACATAAATCTCTCTACAGATGTCTGATTAAGATCATCTTAGGATGGTTTCAAAGAGGAATTTGAGATATAAAACTTTCAAGAAGACCTTAAGGACAGATTCTATCATCTGAAGGGTCAAAATGGAGTAAACGGTAGGATCAGACGAAACCAAAGGAAAAAGCAGACAAATGGGAAAAATTGCCATAACTTTCCCTACATATATCGGATTAGGATGTTCTTTAGATGGTTAGAAAGAAGACTTCAATATTTACAACTTTTATGAAGATCTTGAAGACAAATTCTATCTTTTGGAGGGTAAAAAATGGAGCTAACGGTAGTATATAGAAGGAGAAGTTTCGGTCAACAACAGAAGAAACAGAAAGTCAACCATAGATGATATGACGTCATCATAGACGATATGATGTCATCACAGATGATACATCTTTACAGATGATATGACTTCATCATAGATGATATGACATCATCACAAACGATACATCTTTACAGACGATATGACGTCTTCACAGATGATATGATTTATACTCCTAATCATCTCCCGTTATAAGGATCATAACTTTCAACAATAATGTCCAACACTTATATACTATATACCGTTAGAAATATAAAAAAAATATCTACAACTTTCATATAGACCTAAAAGACAAATTATATCGTCTGGATGGTAGAAAATGGAGCAAACGATAGGTATAGACGAAACCAAATGAAAAAGCAGACGAATGGGGAAAAACAGATGAATCTGGAAAATTGCTATAACTTTCCCTAAAGCTATTACATTAAGGTTTTCTTTATATGGATTGAAAGAGGAATTCAAGATCTATAACTTTTATGAAGATCTAAAAGATAGATTTTATCGTCTAATGGGTCAAAATGGAGCAGATGATAGGTATAGATGAAACCAAATGAAAAGGCAGATGAATGGGAAAAAGTAGATGAATTGGGAAAATTGCTATAACTTTCCCAATAGATATTATATTGAGGCTTTATTTAGATGGTTTAAAAAAGGACTTAAAGATCTAAAACTTTTATGAAGACCTCAAAGATAGATTCTATCGTCTAAAGGGTCAAAAATGGAGCAGACAATAGGTATAGATGAAACCAAATGAAAAAGCAGACAAATCAGAAAAATTGCTATAACTCTCCCTACAGAAATTGTATTAAGGTGTTCTTTAGATGGTTCAAAAGAGGACTTCAAGATCTATAACTTTCATGCAGACCTTCAAGATAGATTGTATCGTTTGAAAGCTCAAAAATGGAACAGACGATAGTACACAGAAAGAGAAGTTTCGGTCAACGACAGAAGAAGCAGAAGGTCAAGCATAGACGATATGACGTCATCACAGACGATATGACATCATTACAGATGATACATTTTTACAGACGATATGACGTCATCATAGATGATATGACATCATCACAGACGATACTATCTATACTCCTGAACATCTCCACCTATAAATTTATTTTAAGAATCCTTAAACTCTATGGACTAAACTCCTTCCAAAAATCTAAAAGGTCCAAATGGGTCTTACCTTGATTCTTCACCCATTGAAGAGATCTTTAGCTCAAAGGGAAGTTCTTCTCTTCCTCGCCCTTTTTCCTTTCTTGGACAGCTCCAAAATCTCTTTTGAGGACTAAGAAAAATTAAACCCTAGCTTGTTTTTTCTTCTTTCTCTCCTTCTCTTCGTATTTCTCTCTCTTCTTCATAACACTTTCTCTTTTTCTCTTAAATTTTCGTTATCCTCTCTTCTTAAAATGCAAGACAACACTTCTTCTTCCAATTATACCTTTAATGAGTGAGAAATGTCCTATTTGCCCCTCCATTTATGCCTTATGTCTTTTTATGCTTAAGTGTCTTGCCAACAATACCCTTGAACATTCCAACATAACTCTTTCTTCTAAAAAAATGTTCTCCCTTGTCTTAAGTTTCTAATGAAACCAAAATCAATCCATTTTGTTCAGAAATCTGAAAGTTAGGGCCCAAACATTTCAACCTGTTGTTAGACTAAAACAATACACTATGCCCAAATTCTATCCAGAAATTGAACGTCTTAGAGACTTAATTAGATTTTTCTTTCTTCCTAACAATTGTAGCTCCATGTCTCTAATTCATCTTGAAACAAGAATCATCTTATTCGGAGCTATACTGATGAAGACATCATCAAAATATCGTAGTATGTTCAGTAAAACATCCCATTCATACTCTTCCGACCGATACTCTTATTTTGATTCAATCCATCTTTTTCGAATTCCTACCAAATGCTGTCAAATTCTATGGAGGGACAGAAAATGTGTTAAAAAACTATTGGTTCAAGAATCATTTCATTTTCAGGTCAGATAACAAGGCTATGGCTAAAAGAATCAAACATGATTTTGCCCTCAGTCATATTGAACCTATCTCGGGACAAATGACATAAATCTCTCTACATATGTCTGATTAAGATCATCTTAGGACGGTTTCAAAGAGCACTTTGAGATATAAAACTTTCAAGAAGACCTTGAGGACATATTCTATCATCTAAAGGGTCAAAATGTAGCAGACGATAGGATAAAATGAAACTAAAGGAAAAAGCAGACGAATAGAAAAAGTAGATGAATGGGAAAATTACCATAACTTTCCTCAAAGATATTGGATTAGGACGTTTTTTAGATGGTTAGAAATAGGACTTCAAGATCTATAATTTTCTTGAAGACTTTGACAACAAATTCTATCATATGAACAAAAATGGAGCAGACGATAGTACACAAAAGGAGAAGTTTCGGTCAACAACAGAAGAAGCAGAAAGTCTCTATAGACGATATGACGTCGTGATAGACGATATAATGTTGTCATAAACGATACATCTTTAAAGACGATATGACATCATCATAGATGATATGATGTCATCACAGACGATATATCTTTACAGACGATATGACATCATCATAGACGATATGACGTCATCACAGACGATATGATCTATACTCCTGAGCATCTCCTCTTAAAAGGACCATAACTTTCAACTCAATCTTTCAAAAATTACATACTCTATACCGTTGGAAAGTTAAAAGAAATATCTACAACTTTTATGAAGACCTCAAAGACAAATTCTATCTTTTTAAGGGTCAAAAATGGAGCATACTATAGGTAGAGATGAAACCAAATGAAAAAACAGACGAATGAGAAAAAACAAATGAATCATGAAAATTGCTATAACGTTCCCTAAAGATATTAGATTGAGGTGTTCTTTAGATGGGTTGAAAGAAGACTTTAATATCTACAACTTTCATGAAGACCTCGAAGATAGATTCTATCATATGAAGAGTCAAAAATGGAGCAAACAATAGGTACAGACGAAACTAAATGAAAAGACAGACGAATCTGGAAAATTACTATAACTTTTCCTTAAGATATTAGATTGAGGCATTATTTAGATGGTTTGAAAGATAATTTCAAGATATATAACTTTAATGAAGATATCAAAGATAGATTATATAGTCTGAGGGGTCAAAAATGGAACAAACGATAGGTACAAACGAAACCAAATGAAAAAGCAAATGAATGGGAAAAAGTAGTTGAATTAGGAAAATTGCTATAACTTTCCCTACAGATATCATATTAGGGTGTTCTTTGGATGGTTCAAAAGAAGACTTCAATATCTACAATTTTTATGAAGACCTTGAAGATAGATTCTATGATTTGAAGGGTAAAAAATGAAGCAGAAGGTTAAACATAGACGATATGACATCATCACTAATGATACATTTTTACAAACGATATGACGTCATCACAAACGATACTATTTATACTCCTAAACATCTCCACTTATAAAGACCACAATTTTCAACTCCAAAGTCCAAAATTCTCATGCTATATACCGTTGGAAAGTTAAAAAATATCTACAACTTTTTAGAAGAAAACTTTGACTAATTCTACCTAGATTAGTCCAGATTTTTCCCTGAAGTACAAACAAAAATTTTCCATTCATCCATCAATGTACTGCACCCAGTTCTCTACTTCATGACAAATTTTGAGATTCTTAAAGGTAGAATTTAAATTCATTGTCTTCATAAGGAATGTAGCCATATGTCTCTAGTTTAATCCAAACAAAGATTTGTTTCATTTGGATAACTAGAGAGAAAGTGATGGCTAACAAACCGAAGCACACTCAGTGAACATTTTCCATATCAACTACCCCTTTTGTTACAAAATCTTTCCTTAACACAACTCATACCAAAATCACCTTTTCTACTTCATTTACTCCTCATTCTCAACTCCATTTCAAATCAATATCATCCATAAAGAAATTTTAATCCATGATTAATCATAAACACCAATGAAAAAACATATACTTATATACATATTCTTCATCAGCTTACTACACATATTCAACTTCATTTTTGCTTTCATTTTTGCTTCTATCTTTCACCTTAAATTTTCTCATTCCAAAATCTCTTATCCATCAAATCACCAAAGCAAAACATGAATTTATCCACATTTTTCATTCACTACTTAACTTTTATATATTATTTCTAATTCAAGAATTTTCATTCATTTGTTCTTTACTTATGACTAATCACCAAAATTTTTCATTCAATGGTTCTAACTTCTAAGAAACTTTCGGGGTCCAACAATCAGTACAGCAGAGTAGAGCTAGCAAATCTACACAGAGAGGCAGAGGTAGAGGCAGAACTTAGTCAGCAGGGCCCAGTGTCAAGACTGAGGTGTGGAGTAACCAGCCGCAATCTCAGGCTAGGGTTTATGACATCACCAAATAGGAGGCACAGAACTCCCCAGATGTGGTAGTAGGTGTGTTGAATGCTTTTCATTTTGAAGTATATGCATTGGTAGATGCAGGATCTACATATTCATTCATCGCATCGCATCTAGCATCTAGATTGCATTGTGAGCGAGAGAAAATAAAATGTGGATTAGAGGTGAGTACTCTAGTGGGAAGTACAACAGTGGTTGGTGAGGTATGTAAAAGATGTATAGTTAGGATTGATCAGACAGAGTTAGAAGCTGATCTGATCATCTTGCAGTTAAAGTAAATTGATGTAATTCTTGGCATGGATTGGCTTACAACTCATCGGGCTGTAATGAATTGCTACACTAAGGAAGTGGTTCTTGAATCTCCCAATCAGCCAAGAGTAGTGTTTCGAAGAGTTAGTCAAGCGGTGCCAGCCTGACTAATTTCATTTATGAGTGTGCTAAAACTGATTCAAGGTAGATGTGAGGGTTATTTAGCCCGCGTAGTTGACACTCGGAATGAAAAAACTATTCAGGATATTCTAATTGTTAGGGATTTCCTAGATGTGTTTCTTGCAGAATTACCGAGTTTACCCCCAGAAAGGGAGACGGAATTTACTATAAACATTATTCCAAGTACCACTCCTATATCAATACCCTCATATAAGATGACACCTGTAGAACTGAAGGAGTTGAAAGTCCAGTTACAAGAGTTGTTAGATAAAGATTTCATCAGGCCTAGTGTGTCACCTTGGGGAGCTCCGGTATTGTTTGTAAAGAGGAAGGATGGAATTCTAAGATTGTGTATAGATTACCGACAGTTGAATCTGATCACAGTTAAAAATAAATACCTATTACCAAGGATTGATGATTTATTTGATCAGTTACAGGGAGCTCAGGTGTTCACAAAGTTAGACTTGAGGTCGGGATATTAGCAGTTGAAAATAGCTAAGACTGATATTCCCAAGAGTGCATTTAGAACTAAATATGGGCACTTCGAGTTTTTGGTGATGCTGTTTGGTTTGATTAATGCTCTGACAGCTTTTGTGGCATTGATGAATAAGGTATTTCAACCTTATTTAGATCGCTTTGTGATTGTTTTTATTGATGATATTTTGGTGTACTCGAAGTGTAGAGGGGATCATGTTGGACATCTAAGATTGGTTCTCTAGATAATGAGAGAAAAACAGCTTTATGCCATATTCAGTAAGTGCAAATTATGGCTTGATCAGATGTTATTCTTGGGTCATATAGTGTCTGGATAGGGCATTCAGGTAGACCCAAAGAAAGTAGATGTAGTGATGAAGTGGGAGGCTTTAAGGAATGTGTCTGACATCTGGAGTTTCCTTGGATTAGCTGGTTATTACAAAAGGTTTATCGAGGGGTTTTCACTGATCTCAGCCCCTTTGACAAAACTTCTGAGAAACAATGTGGCTTTTAGATGGAGTGATGATTATCAGAGAAGTCTTGAGGAGCTAAAGCATTGGTTAACTACTGCATCTATGTTAGCTATCCCATCAAGTTCTGGAGGTTATGTTGTGTACAATGATGCGTCACATCAGGGCTTAGGATGTGTACTAATGCAGTATAGTAAAGTAATAGCATAAGCATCGAGACAGTTGAGGTCTCATGAATTTAATTACCCAGTACATGATTTGGAACTCACTACAGTGATATTTGCTTTGAAAATTTAGAGACACTATCTTTACGGAGAAACTTTTCAGGTGTTCACTGATCACAAAAGTTTGAAATATCTATTGAGCCAAAAAGAGTTCAATATGAGATAGAGGAGATGGATTGAATTATTAAAAGATTATGATTGTACCATTGAGTACCATCCTGGCAAAGCTAATGTGGTAGTTGATGCATTAAGTCAGAAGTCTAACAGTAGTGTGGCTCAAGTACAGTTATCGAGGTTACCGAGCCTAGTTTAGTTAAGAGCATTGAATGTTGAATTAAATTTGGAGAAAAAATGATACATTGACAGTTATATTGAAGTTGAGACCTATGTTACTTGAAAGAATCAAAGAGGCTCAAAGTAGAGATCCAGATTTAATAAAGATAATTGAGAAGTTGAAAGTGAAGCTGGATTCTGAATTTGAAGTTAGAGATGATACGTTGTGGTTAGGCTCAAGATTATGTATGCCCGATGCTGATAATTTGAGAAAAGAGATTTTGGAGGAAGCCCATATAGCAGCTTATGTTATGCATCCTAATACTACCAAGATGTATAACATGTTGAAACAAAATTACTGGTGGTCGGGAATGAAAGAGCAAGTAGCAGAGTTCGTTTCTAAGTGTATAACTTGCCAGCAGGTTAAGGTTGAACATCAGGCTCCTGTTAGAAAATTACATTCATTACCTATTTTGGAGTGGAAATGGGAATGAATCACGATGGATTTTGTTATGACTTTGCCTAGGACTCCGAAGCAACATGATGACATTTGGGTCATTGTTGATATACTGACCCAATAGGCTCATTTCTTACCAGAGAGGGAGAATTATTCATTAGATCAGTTGGCTCGGTGATATGTAAATGAAGTTGTGAGATTGCATGAGGTTCCAGTGTCTATTGTGTTGGTCAAAGATTTTAAATTTACCTCGAGATTTTGGGTATAAAGCTAAATTTCAGTACTGGATTTCATCCTCAAACAGATGGTCAGAGTGAGAGAATAATTAAGACTGTTGAGGATATGTTCAGAACTTGTATTCTGGAGTTTCAAGGAGCATGGGATCAGTATGTGACTTTGATTGAATTTGCTTACAATAATCACTACCACAGTAGTATTAGTATGGCTCTTTACAAGGCGTTGTACGGTAGGAAGTGTCGATCGTCTTTATATTGGAATGAAGAGGGTCTAAAATTTTTTGAAGGCCCAGAGTTGATTCAGGATACCGTTGATAAGGTAAAATTGATCTGTAGCAGAATTAAAGTAGCACAAGATAGACAGAAAAGCTATGTGGATCCACACAGGCGAGATATGAAGTATCAGGTTGGTGATAGAGTATTTCTGAGAGTATCACCATGGTGAGGTATACTAAGATTTGGCAAAAAGGATAAGTTAAGTCCGAGATATATTGGTCCATATGAGATAATTGAAAGAATTGGACAATTAGCTTATAAGTTAGCCTTACCTTAGAAAATGGTTCAAATACATAATGTGTTTCATGTGAGTATGCTTAGGCGATATCTTTCAGATCCAACTCATGTGATACCGACCTTGGAGGTTGAAGTTTCTAGTAATATGAGCTATGTTGAAGAACTTGTGAGGATAATTGGCTATCAGAGTAAACAATTGAGGAACCGAGTGATCCTAATGGTATAAGTCCTTTGGAAGAATCATTCTAGTGAGGAAGCCACATGAAAAATGGAGGAGCATATGAGGAATCAGTACCCCTACCTATTTGATTATTCAGGTAAGAATTTCGAGGACGAAATTTTTGTTACGATGGGAGAATTGTAACATCCCATTACCTATGTTAAGGCTAGAATAGTAAATTATGAGAAATTTATGTGAAATTAGGAAAATGCACATCATTCATAAGTTATTTGTGACATGCACATTTTTGCACATTCATATGATTGTACATGCATTTATTGACATTTCTGGTTAAATTGGTTTATAAATGAAAATTGTGGATTAAATCTAGTTATTAAATGTTATTTGGCAATCTTGGTATATTTAGGATAATTTAAAATTTTTGGTAAATTTTAGAAAAATATTAATTTATGGGCCAATTATAGTATGACATGTGGTAACATATAATTGTGACAAATGGCTTGTATGTATGGTGGCACGTGGACTGCTAATAAGTGACAAATGTAATACATGCACAAGGACATATGGTACATGTTTTAGGTGGAAGAATCGGTACATTTTTGTTCCACTCTCTTATTCTTCACTGAAAGTACAGCTTTCAAAACTCTCTTTATGTTTAGTCATCACCTAACAACAACTTCTTGATTTTGTATCTTTGATTCACTCTCACTATTTGAATCCCTGTTGAATCAAGTAAGTTGTATTTAAGTTTGGTTTTAAATGTTGTAAATGATGTTTTGATGGTTGAAAAAGAGTTCTTGCATGAACTAAAAAAAAAGTGGAGTAGTTTCGGTTTTGATGTGGAGTTGTTTAAAATGTGCTAGAAATTTATAGCTACATGTGTGATAATCGAGTTTTGATGTTTAATATGAATCTTGAATTTTTGGAATTTTGTGAGTACTGATGAGCTAAAAATGGGTTAGAGAAATTGTTTGCAAGTTATTCGAGTTAATGGATGGGAGATTGAGTTTCTAAAAAGTTACAGTAGAGAGAGAGGAAGAATGGTGGATGTTTTGGATTTGTGATTTTGGGAGTGTGAAATTGAATTTGATTTGTGTAGAGTTTGTTTTTGGAGTTAGAAATGTGGAATAGATGAATTAGGATTGTGTTGTAATTTTTGGATATCTGAGCTAAAAGATATGAGTTGTACAATTCGAGGATACGATCATGTACTAGCCAAACGTTCAAATATACACAGTCTGTGGTATTGTGAGCATAACTCATAGAATACTAAATCAAATTAGATGATCTTAGAGTCATTAGAAACTTAAGACATTGTTGAAAATTTTTCCAGAAGAG
>JANJEY010136301.1:0-14749 GCA_024703695.1 Erythroxylum cataractarum
AACTGTAACTGAAGAAGATAAAGTTACATGTAAATACACTTGCTTTCCAGGGCACTATATTTACATAACTCCAACAATATATATATAGTAGTACCTAAAATATGTTTAACAAAATTATATTGCCAACGTTATTGGCAAACTAAGTTATAAAGATAGTGGAATTTGAGTGTCAAAATTTAGCTTGAGCATAGACCTTATGATAATTGACATCATATCATGACTCAAAACTATTTGCTATTCTTTATAACCAATTTGATGATGTATCTAATAAAGCAAATAGGAGATTTTGATATAATTTTTTAACATTAAATTATGGATATTCCAAATCATTCCCACAAGAGATCTCATCCCATAGAAAACCCTTTTCGCTCCACTTAGCCCTATCCCCCTCTACGGGTATTTTAGTGATAAGTTATAATAGTGAGTAATCAACAATATGATCATATCGGTGACATTATTGTTGCTATGATCAAATAAGCACTCCTCAATAAGGCTATAGGACTAAAAAAGTGTCATCAGTATTGAAATTCCCTATTTCTCGGACACCAACTAAATGGGATTTCAAATTATCTTATTATCCCTAATAATAGAATAAATTCCTCCTTGTGGTTATAATGCCAAAATGTAACCAACAGCTCAAGGCCTATCTTTAGGATCTTATTTATCTAGATTCATAATAAATTTTTGAATAGAAACCTAGCCTACGAATCTATTCTAACCATCAACAAATTCCTAAAATTTTAGATGAGATGGGAATTGTAATTATTTCGACTTCTCGAGGTATAACGGCGGCGCGCATTACGTGTCATTGCCCGATGTCCCAACTCTATTTGTCTAGACAAAATCCAAGCAGGTTTAGGAGTTGTGGATATTGTTGTATGAACATCAGATGCTAGATATCTTACGCGCAAACTTGTTGAAAACTAATAAATATATTCTAAAATCTAAAAAAGGGTATCTTGAGCGCAACTGGGCCATCCTAGATTTGAACCAGAGATCTCCGTATTTTTTTAGAGGGTCTGCAGCCATTGTGTGGCATAGGGGTTACATCCCGAATGCAGAGACCTCCGTAGTTTTTTAGGGGGGCTGTAGCTATTATGTGACATAGGGGTTACATCTCGGACGAAATTTAATAGTATACACACACACACACACACACACACTATAATACATGGTGAGGGCTTACTTGATCTAATCCGAGGCCTGCACTAGTTACCTATTTGTATGAAGTAAAGCGACGATCATAAGGTATATTTGTATTTATACAAAAGTAATAGAACATTTTGTATCTGTTCAAACATTGTGATTGTCTTACTCCATCATACAGCTAAGGTAATTATGAATTGTCCCACTAATAATAAATTACTAAGGTTGATGATAATTTTTCAAAACTAAATACTTACTGAATATGGTAAGTGTCACACCTACCAAATTTCCAATGACCATTTAAAAGCTACCATTATATCATAGTTTAAGGATCAATTTTGATGCCAATGCCTATTAAAGAACTAGAAAGGCTCACATTCTCTTTTTATTCACCTTTTAGCACTCTACCATCAAAGGAAAGGACTATTAGGGGATGGTTAGACATGATACCTAAGCCTAGGCTTGACCCGGGTTAACAAAACTTTACGCTTTAATTTCAAATTTTTTTGGCTCGTGTTGCCCAAGTTTGGCTCAACTTAAAGATAAAAAATTATACGTAAAATAATGTTATTTTCATTTTTTTAATTTTTAAAATATAAAAATTTATGTCGGGCCAAGCTTTGGGCCTCTAATTGGCCATGAGCCCTAAAATGTCGAGCCAAATTCGGGCTTGAGTAGGTTGAACTAGACTTTAAAAATATTAGATGTGCTAACAAAGTAAACTGTAAAATTTATAGTATGATTAATTATATTTGACCCTTATAATTTCATCTTTTTTAATTTAATTATTATATTTTAAAATTATTATATATCTATTTAGTATATTTAATTATAATATAATTCTCTCTATTGTATTTTTGTTTATAATTTCAAATTGACATTGTATTGAAACTCAATAATTTTAATATTATGTTTAATCCAAATAGTGATATAATAATTAAATATTATTATACAAGATAAAAAATAAAAAATAGTTTTCAAAATATAATGATTTAAATGAAGAAAAAGATTAATCCACATGTCCAATGCATTTTCGTAAAAATTTCAGGTTTGTTTACTAGAAATCCATCTTCGCGATTGATTTCCAAATTACTACTTGCATCTTTTAGGTTTTGCGATTTGATAATCCAAATCATCAGTTATACACCCTGCAGAAGATCATCGCATGGTTCTTGGTAGGATTATCTGAATGAATGTTCCATCAAAGAATTTTAGAAGGAAATCATCAAAAGTGAGCAGATTGTCTTCTACATAATACATATTACTTGATAGAACGTTCAAACTAAATCCCACTCATTTTCTGCATTCCAAGATTCTGATTCAACTAGCCTAAGGCTTAACCATGTCTTTGCCCAAGCAATGGAAAGTGCCTCACGGTGAGATTTGAAGTTTGGGTGCAATTGCTACAGCCATTTCTTTGTATGCATAACGTACATCCATCCATTTTTTGGATTATTGAAAACGAAGTCAGGGCTATTATGTGCCTATGTTGCATTTCTTAACTAGTTTTCTCATGTTACTGGAAAAGTATTGTTTAAGCCTTATACGAGTGGGGATTTATGGCTTAATTGCAAGTCCAAATTCTCTTATACTCTTAACTTTGGAAAGTCAACACCGAAGAGACTTGTCTGCTACTGAACCTGTGTTCACTTCCTCTGAAGATTTTTTGTCTATCCTCTTCTTTCTGTATCGTGTAATCAATGTTTTAGTGGCTGATTGGTGAGAAAAAACTTGAAAATATGATGAGCTCTGCAACACCCTTTTGAGTCATGTCCTTCATATGACGAATAATAATGATTAAATTGGGCATTGTTTATTGAGTTCAAGTTGGATGGGGTTGGGCTTAAACCCAATTACTATCCTTCCTTATACTTTCTAACAATCTATTCATACTTGAGTTTTGCTAACTAATTGTTAAATTTTATTTTCTTCCTATCAAACTTACATTTCTCCATCTTAAAGTACAACTATTTCATACCCTTTCTATACCCAATATCAATCATTGTAATAACTTTGATAACATTGATTTGGATTGTAAAATATTACAACAAGGCATGAGCAACAACTACCTCACCTAGAAGTGTGTTAAGTAATTTAAAGAATAACAAATAATTTGTAACCACCCTATGATATCAACTGTCATAAGGTCTATGTTGATGTTAGATTTTAACACTAAATTCCACTATGCTTGCAACTTAGTTCACCAACAAAGTTCTCAATATAATTTTGTTGAACATATTTTAGGTGCTACTTTTCTTAATGTTTTATTGACATAATATAAAATAGAAAGAAATATGTAATAACAATGAGAGCTTTATTAATGCTTAAAAGAGAAAATAATTTGTGGTGAGGGCTTATATGATCTATCATAAGCCCTGCATCATTTGTGTATTTATATGAAATAGAGCCAAAGTCATAAGGTAATTGTACATTAATTGCCTTTAGATATGTCTGCATCCATACAAAAGTGATACAACATTTATGTCTGTCCAAACAATGTAATTGTCTTAGTCCAACATAGAGCTGAGGTAATTCTGGATTGTCCAGAATTATTGTGTTGTCGTGGATAATTTGTCAAGACTAAAAACTTATCGAATATGCTAAATGTTGCATTTATCAAATTATCATTTACCCGATATTAAGATCAGTATTAACATTGGGTTAGACTAGACTCTAGTTTGAACTTACAAATTTATGCTCAAACTCGAGCGAGACCCGAAGTTTGATTGGGCTCGAGGCTCGTAGCCTGAGCTTGAGTTCGATCAAGCTTGAATTACCCAAATTTCAATTAAGCTCAAGTTAAGTTCATTTATTATTATTATTTGATTTGAAAATTTAAAAATCATTTCGTTTAACATTAAAATTCAGATTTCAAGTCAAACAGCTTGAGGTTCAAGCTTAGTTTGAAGTCCAAAAAAGGAGATCAAAACTCGGTTAAATCAGGCCGAACATATCCACGTTGGGTTGAACTAAGCGATGATGAGGCCAAAATGCCAATGTGTCATCCCTCATCGAGATATTAGGACTGTTTTTAGGTAAACCACCTTCATACCATAGTTTAAGGATGAATTTTGATGCCAATATGACGTAGAACGTATCGCAGAAGACTATCTCACTTGGGCCAATAGCCAGAAGCCCAAGCGAGGTGGACCGAAGAATTGAAGATTAAATTTTAACTCATAAGTGGATCCACGTCTTAGTTATTTTCTTTCGAACTATTTAAATAACTTTCGTTGATGTTATTTGTTATCTTGGAATTAATAAAAACCCTAGTTCGAGAGTTTTCTCAACTGTTCTTGAGTTTTTGGATTGAAGCTCGTTTATACGCTACTTAGACTGCGTCAGTTGGTATCAGAGCTTGGTCGAACCTGATGGCTCGAGGTGGCGGTGGTCCTATTGACGGTGATCAAAGGGCTGAGGTGACAATGGGAGCTTTAAACTAGAGGATGAAAACGTTGGAGGATCAGCTCGCTATTCTCTCTGGCCAGATAGCTCTGCTGCTCGCGAACTTCGAAAATAGGATTGATGGTAGGCGTCGTACGAAAGAGCGGCCTATCAACAAGCCTAATTTCAATTCGGATTCTGATGAGGAAGAGGTTGTGGTAGTTCAGCGTGACCAAGGTGTTGATGGTCATGCTGCACATAACAAGTACGTCATGAAGGTAGATATTCCCTACTTTAATGGCAATATGGTTATTGAGGATTTTTAGGATTGGTTGGCGGAGGTCGAAAGATTCTTCGAATATCAGGGGATCTCAGATGATAGGAAAGTGAAGGTAGTTGCTTGTAGGTTGAAGAGTGGAGTCTCTGCTTGGTGGGAGAGGGTTAATGAGTGACGCCTTAGTGAAGGGAAGAGGAAAGTTGCTACGTGGAAGTGTATGAAAGAGCTGCTGAATGGTGAATTCCTTGTTCCTGATTACAAGCAGATCCTTTTCCAACAGTATAATCGTTGTCGTCAGTCAAATAGGTTCGTTCATGAATACACTGCTGAATTTATGAGGTTGGCTCAACGTAATCATTTGCGTGAGTCTGAAGGCCAGCGAGTGGCGAGGTATTTGGGTGGTTTGAAGCCCTTATAGCAGATAAGGTTGGTGTGAATATCATTCGTACTCTAATTGAAGTTAAGAATTTGGCTTTGCGTGCTGAGTCTTTGTTGCGGGAGAGGGCTCCTATGAGTGATTTTCCGCGACGTCATTTCGATGACAAAGGTGCAAGTACTAGTGTTCTTGAGAAGACCCCAGCGGCCGCACCTTCACCTCCACACCGTGAGAGTAAAGAGTCGACGAAAACTGTTAACCCCTACGCTAGGCCGATTTTCGGTAAGTGTTATATGTGTAATTAGTCAGGCCACAGGTCGAGTGACTGCCCTTAGCAAAGGACAGTAAATATTGTTGATAGCAATGACGATGATGGGATTGTATGTGAACCTGATGGGAATGACGACGAGTATGAGTCCGAGGAGGAGGTTGGGATTCATGTCGTGCGCAAGCTGATGTTGGCAAAAAAGGAGTCTGATGATTCTCAAAGGCACAAATTATTTCGCACCCATTGCACTATTAATGGTAATTGCTACAACATTATCATCGATGGTGGTAGTTGCGAGAATATAATTGGCAAGGATACTGTTGAGAAGTTGGGGCTGCCAGCGGAAAAACATCCTAGCCCTTACATTATTGGTTGGATCAGGCCGGCGGAGAAGATTCAGGTCACCGAACGCTGTAAGGTACCCTTTTCCATTGGTAACTATTCTGATGAAGCTTATTGTGATGTGGTGGATATGGATGCTTGTCACATTTTGCTTGGCCGACCTTGGCAATATGATGTTAATGCACAGCATGCTGGTCGAGACAATATTTTCCGGGTTGAAAAGAATGGGCTGAAATTTACCCTATTGCCGCGAAAAGAAACCAAACGTCCTAAAGCTTGTAAAGTGGAGGGACGAACTTTATTCGCTGTGACTAAGCATTCGAAGGATTTCCTTTCTGATGCTAAGGAGGTTAAAGAGATACATGCTGTGATTGTGAAGCAGTCCTTGTTGTCTACTGAGCGGGAGGTTGTGGATGATTTGCGGAGGTTGTAAAACGTCTACTTGCTGAATTTAGTGCCTTAATGTCGGATGAGTTGCCACCCGGTTTACCACCTTTGCGTGATGTACAACATCACTAGGGGTGAGCATTCGAGTAATTCGGGCCGAAATTTCACTGTTCGGGCCCGGCCCGAATTACCCGAATTTTTTTCATCTTACCCGGCCCGAACCCGAACTTTTTCTTACCTGAACTTACCCGACCTGAATTACTTGAAATTTTGTTTGGCTTTACTTGAATTATCCGAAGTTGTTTTTTTATATTTTTTTTTTAAAACCAGAAATTTTGTATTTTCATAATCTAATTCGGGTAATTGGGCCAGCCCGAAATTTTTTGAAATTACCCGACCCCAGCCTGAAAATAATTCGGGTAATACCCGAATTACCCGAATTATCAGAAATTTAAAATTTGTTTACCCGAATTAATTCGGGCCGGCCGGGTAATCGGGCCGGCCTGAATAATGCTCACCCCTAAGCATCACATTGATTTGATCCCTGATGCGAGCTTACCCAATCTGCCTCATTATCGTATGAGCCCAAAGGAGACAGATGTTCTGAAGCAGAAGGTTGATGAGTTGCTGGAGAATGGGCAGATTCAGGAGAGCATGAGTCCTTGTGTTGTCCCTGCTTTGTTGACTCCGAAGAAAGATGTTAGCTGGCAGATGTGTGTTGACAACAGAGCTATTAATAGGATCACCGTGGGTTACAAGTTTCCCATTCCCCGACTGTATGATATGCTTGATCAGTTGGCAGGTGCGAAGGTGTTTTCCAAATTTGATTTGAAGAATGACTTTCACCAGATTCGAATCAGGCAGGGGGATGAGTGGAAGACTGTGTTCAAGACCAAGCATGGTTTGTACGAGTGGCTTGTCATGCCATTCGGGATGAGCAATGCGCCGAGCACTTTCATGCGTTTGATGACACAGGTTCTGCGTAAGTTTATTGGTAGGTTTGTCGTTGTTTACTTTGACGATATTCTTATCTACAGTGCCTCGGAAGCTGAACACTTGCCACACATGCGTGAGGTTTTGGAAGCCTTGCAAGCTAATGAGTTGTACCTGAATAGAAAGAAGTGCATTTTCATGACTGATCAGCTCTTATTCCTGGGTTTTGTTGTGAGTGGTGCTGGCATTAAAGTGGACGAGGAGAAGGTCCGTGCCATCAAAGAGTGGCCTACGCCATCCACTGTGCGTGAGGTCCGGAGTTTTCATGGTCTGGCTACTTTTTACCGTCGTTTTATTCGAAATTTCAGTGCCATTGCAGCGCCTATTACTGAGTGTTTGAAGAAAGGCCAATTCCAGTGGACTGATGCTGCTGATGCTAGCTTTGCTGAGTTGAAGGAGAAGTTATGTACTGCTCCGGTGTTGGCCTTACCGGATTTCGACAAGCTGTTTGAGGTCGAATGTGATGCCTGCGGTTTTGGCATTGGCGCCGTGCTTTCTCAGGAAAAGCGTCCTGTGGCATTTTTCAGTGAGAAGTTGACTGACTCGCGGCGTACCTGGTCCACGTATGATAAGGAGTTTTATTCTGTCGTGCGTGCTTTGAAGCATTGGGAGCACTATCTGATCGGTAAGGAGTTTATTTTGTATTCTGACCATGAAGCTTTGAAGTTTTTGAATAGTCAGAAGCGGATTAGTAGTGATATGCATGCCAGGTGGTCCCAATTTTTACAGAAATTCCCATTTAAGCTTCGGCATAAGTCAGGAGTTCAGAATAAGGTGGCTGATGCATTGAGCCGCCGTGCTGATTTGCTCATGGTTCTGAAAAATGAATTGGTGGGTTTTGAGGAGCTGAAAGAGTTGTATGCTGATGATGATGATTTTCGTGATGTTTGGGCACTATGTGCTCGAAATTCGAACTCAGGGGATTATCATGTTATGGATGGTTTTTTGTTCAAGGACAATCAGTTGTGTGTTCCTTGTTCTTCTGTGCGAGAGAAAGTTATTCGTGATTTGCACAGTGGTGGTTTGGCTGGGCATCTTGGGCATGATAAAACTTTGGCTGTTGTGGTTGAGCGTTTCTTTTGGCCGAAGTTACGTAAGGATGTCGATACTATTGTGAAGCATTGTTTTGCCTGCCAATCTTCCAAGGGGCAGTCGCAGAATACTGGTTTGTACATGCCGTTACCTGTACCTGACACTATTTGGGAGGATCTGTCTATGGATTTTGTGTTGAGTTTGCCTCGTACATAACAGGGTTGGGATTCTGTCTTTGTTGTGGTCAATCGGTTCTTAAAAATGGCCCATTTCATTCCTTGTAAGAAGACTGCGAACGCTTCGAACATTGCCCGCCTTTTCTTTCGAGAAGTAGTTCGTCTCCATGGCGCTCCTAAATCTATCACTTCTGATTGGGACAGTAAGTTTCTTGGGCATTTCTGGTGGATTTTGTGGAAACTGTTTGACTCGCAGTTGAATTTTAGCAGTTCTGCCCATCCACAAACTGACGGACAGACAGAGGTGGTGAATTGTACTTTGGGAAACTTGATCTGCAGTATTTGTGGTGATCGTCCCAAACAGTGGGACTTTGCATTGGCTCGTGCTGAATTTTCCTACACCAATGCCATCCATTGTTCTACCAGACGTTCACTGTTCTCCATTGTTTATACTAAAGTACCTCATCATGTTCTTGACTTAGCAGGTTATCCTAAGGCTGTTTTGAAGAGTGCTGTTGCAGAGAAAATGGCTTCCGATTGGCAAGTTGTTCATGCTGACGTGAAGCAGAAGATTGAGGAGTCGAATGCTAAGTATAAACAGGCCGCTGACCAACATCGCCAGGAGAAGTTGTTTGCTGTGGGTGATGAGGTAATGATCTTTCTTCGTCGTGAACGTTTTCTTGTGGATACTTATAGCAAGTTGCAGCCACGGAAGTATGGTCCGTACCAGATCCTGACGAAGATTAATAACAATGCTTATGTGGTGGGGCTACCAGACAATATGGGCATTTCCAAAACGTTTAACGTAGCAGACATTCACAAGTACTACCCTTCTGATGAGGTGATTTATCCTGATGATGTTGTAAACTCGAGGTCGAATTTTTTTTTTCAAAAAAGGGAGACTGACGTAGAACGTATCGCAGAAAACTATCTCACTTGGGCCGATAGCCAGAAGCCCAAGCGAGGTAGACCGAAGAATTGAAGATTGCATTTTAACTCATAAGTAGATCCACGTCTTAGTTATTTTCTTTCGAACTATTTAAATAACTTTCGTTGATGTTATTTGCTATCTTGGAATTAATAAAAACCTTAGTTCGAGAGTTTTGTCAACTGATCTTGAGTTTCTCGATTGAAGCTCGTTTATACGCTACTTGGACTGCTTCACAATATCACCTAGAAACACTAAAAGGGCCCACCATAATCTTCTTATTCGCTCGCCACGTAAGGACTAACAGAAGCAGTTAGATGCGGCAAGAAAGTGAATCCACGTATCCAATGCATTTAACGTAAACAATTTCAGGTTTGTTTACTAGAAATCCGTCGTCCTGATTAATTTCCAAATTCCTACTTGCATCTTTCAGATCGTTTGCGACTTGAAAATCCAAATGATCAGTTATACACGCTGAGAGCAGATTGTCTTCTACAAAGTACACATTACTTGATCGAACGTTCAGACTAAAACCTACTCATTGTCGGCATTCCAAGATTCAGATTCAGCCAGCCTAAGGCTTAACCGTGTCCTTGCCCAAGAAATGGAAAATGCCTCATGGTGAGATTTGAATTTTGGGTGCAATTGTTTGCTGTCATTTTTTTCTATGCATAACGTACATCCATCCACTTTCTGAATAATCGAAATTAAATTTAGAGCCATTGTGTTTCTCATGCTGCTGGAAAAGTATTATTTAAGCCTTATGCGAGTGAGGATTTAAAGCTCAATCACAAATTCAAATTCTCGTATACTGTAACTTTTGGAAGCCAATCCTTGAAAATATGATGAGCTTTGTAGCACCCTTTGGAGTCATCTCCTTCACATGAAGAATAACAAGATTATTTCATTATCCATTGGCTTGAAAATGAATAGCATCACATAGCAGACAACAAAATTGTTTGGTGCTTTCCTCCATTTTTCCTGTATCTGCTAGGCACTTCCACCATTTCCCTCAGAGAATGTGAGAAAGCTAAAACTTCAACTTCTGATTCTTTCAAATAGGAAATGAACCAATAGAGAAATTATGACAAATATGGAATTGTTAAACACCTATTTTTGATGGGAATTCTATAGCTACAATGTGCAGGATATCTGCTCCTATGAGCCTATTTCATACTTTTAAGCAACTCTAGAAACTTGTGTTAAGATTTACAAATCACACAGATTATCAAGGCTTGAAGAGCTCATTTATTTTTTTCTTGAAGAGTTACTTATTGTCAAGTAACACCTCAGCATAGGAGACCTCGTTCTAGATGTTCAATCTGCAGGCATAACAACTGCTTTGAAGTTAACTTCCTGAGAAATTACTATTCTCAACTTAAGAATTATTGTCCAACATTCTTCAAATGGTTGATTTATGTCGCAGTCATCAGTTCAAGATATTCTTGTCAGAATTCAGATGCATAGATGATATACTTTTGTTTATGCTAACTAATCATTGAGATTCACTTAATCATGCTCTTCTATATGCAGATAAGTCATCAAATTCAATCATAAATATTGTTGGCAGCCACATATGCAAAACGGAAATTTTTAAAAGCATAAGAAAACTAATCTGTCTTCACTTTCAAATTTTCATAGCACTTAGTTAATGTATGTAGAGCATACGACTAAGAGCAGAGTCTGACTCATCCATTTAAACTTTTGGACTAATGTCTTGACAATTATATAAAGATGAAGAAGAGAAATGGAATTTGTGTTGAAATTCTCTACATTTTTACTGGAATTTGACATCAATCTTGTTTGATTGTTTGTTTCTAACTATTGGTTCAATACAAGAGCCTGGATCCAAGTATTAGAATAATACACAAAATGTTTCCTTTTTAGATATATTGTCTGCAACAATGACTCGATATTGTGTATACAATGGATTAGAAACATAAAGAATCCAGCTCATAGTTGACATTTCTTACAGCCTGCAGACCTTGTCAAAAGAGAATTCCCATTTCCTTATTGCATTTGTTATTTTGCAGCTTTGAGAGCAACGACTCTTTACTTATAAACTTCCAATCGCAAGAGTGATATCTTGTAATCTTCACTCTCAAGACTATCTATACCATCAAAAGATAAGATTCTGTTTTTCAAGTCATTTCTATGTGTGCTGCAGAGCAAAGGAAAGAGATGGCTGAACAGAACTATGTGCCTGCAAGCTCTGTTCAATACTGTACTCCCCGGATCATGTCACCAGAAATTGTGGAGTTAGGAGAGGATAGCAAGAGTTTTAATAATAATAGAGACAGGAGTTTCAATGATGTTTATGTTGCTGTGGGAAAAGATGATTTGGAAGTCTTGAAATGGGCTCTGCATCATGCTGTTACTCCTGGAGCTAGAGTCTTCCTCATTCATGTTTTTCCTCCTCTAACCTCTATTCCAACGCCAGGTAACCACATGATTTATTCTTCCCTTCACAATTTAGCAGGTTAACAGTCAACTTGAATTGGATTCGTTAAAATACGGATGTTTAAACATGATATCTATGTTAATTTTTGTAAAAGTATATCAAAGTTGAGGGAGATCAAATATTGCAGAAGTAGACATGATTTCTATGCATCATCCAATGGCCTGAAGCCTGATGAGACGTCCACTAATATTTTGAAAGTTTTGACAATTTGGAAACATAATTAGCGAAGTGATTACGGACCATTTCTATGATTGTCTGAAATCAAAAGATTAAAATAACATATTCATCATCTAATACTCTCTCGAAATCATTGATCAATTAGGACTGTTTTGAATATAGTTCTAGGTTGAGATGAGGTCTGGACCCTGGCTAGCTAATACAGTAATTAATTGAGGTTCAGTCTCTGCAAAAATTTGTCGTATGGATCTATCCTTTTTGATAATATGAATTTATGTTGTCACTGTTCTTCTGACCTCATAGTCCCTAGCATTGTCTAAAGTCACAAATTATGCAGGCTTTGTGGTATTAAAGTTTCCATTGTCTTACTTAATGTTTGATCAAAGTTGGAAGAATATCGAGTAGTCAACTGGGCAAAGAGCAAATCCGAGGCTACCTAAATGAAGAGAGCAATAAAAGAAGGAGCCTCCTGCAGAAATACATACGTTTATGTAACGATTCCAAGGTCCTGACTCCTGATAATATTGCCAAGTACACACAACACAATATTGGTAAAAGAATGCGACTTAAAATCACTCACTCGTAATTCATGATCATAGGTGACGGTGGATACGATGCTTATTGAGAGTAAGGACACAGCACAAGCTATCCTAGATCTGATTCCTGTTCTTAACATTACTAGCCTGGTGATGGGAACTAAGCGACCACCTCATGCAAGGTAAACCATGTCTTGTATTGAACAAGAAACATATGACCATGTCCAGTTTAAGATGAGCAAGGGTTCATCTGGTTGTGTCAGGGTTCTGAGAAAAAGAGCCGGAAAGGGAAAATTTGTTGAGAAAAAGGCTCCAGACTACTGTGAAGTTAGTATTGTGCATGATGGGAAAAAGGTTTTGGATGATCCGGTAACAAAGAAATCCCGATGGCAAAGATCAGACTTTATTGGACGCTTCTCGGAACAGAAGATGTTCGCATGTGCATGTTTTCCAGGCAAGTCTGGTTCCTATTTCTTGTCAAACATGTACATACACATACATTCCTTGCATAAAACAAAAGAAAGAAAGCCAACAATAATGCGTTTCTTTCATCTTATCCAGGTTGTGGGACTAAGCCCAGGCAGGAATTCTTAAAAGCGTAGAGAATGGACACAATGGCATACCCAACGTGTTAGCGTTGTTTCTGACGAAGGAAGTTAACGGGTGCGACGACGATGGAATAAGCGATGCAGCGTTGCAGTGGGTAATGGGAGCAGGGAATATACGCTGTATACGGGTACAGGGAATCCTAGTGTCAGGGATGTCGGGGTAGTATATATAGTAGCACATGTTGTGCGTTGAGGCTATGTTGATTCTTAAGGATTATTCCATTTCTGAATTGTCGATTCCTGTCTAAGAATCTTTTCTCTCTCTCTCTCTGTGTTCCTCTCTTTCTGTGCTTGATCGCTTTCTATTCTATTTACCTATTACTTGTGGTTTGTTATACAACATTTGGTATCAAAGCATACGAATCTGGGACTCCATCATGGCTGAAGGAACTAGAGGAGCTGAGTTACGTAGGTTTGAGGAAACTTTGAAGGGACTCATGGATGCTCAAAGTCGACAGGAAAAACTGCTCAGGGAAATGCAAGAGCGCAGTGAGAAGGTTTTATCGGATGTCCAAAATAAAACTGAGCAGCTGGCACGGGAAGTGGGTGATTTACGATCTTTTAGTATGTCGGAGGGAAATAAACAGGGTGAGCGCAGTAGTATCTCTGGTCCAGCTGGGAAGAATATTCCTTCGCCATTGGCTAAAGAAGAGTCTGGGGGATCCGCTAGGTTGGGGAGGATTGAGTTTCTGATGTTTGATGGAGATAACATCAAAGCTTGGGTGTACCGATGTGAACAGTTCTTTCACATTGATCAGACACCAGACAACTTGAAGGTGAACGTTGCCATCTTGCATATGGATGAAAAAGCGCAAGAGTGGTATCGTTTATTCATACGAAACCGACTGAACACGGCAGTGATGGAATGGGGAGAGTTTACTAAGGCTCTGCAACAACGCTTTGACGCAGAGATGTTTGATGATCCGGTAGGGGACTTAAAGGAGTTGAAGCAAGTGGGTACGGTGTTGGAATATTGTGCGCAGTTTGATCATTGTTCGAATAGGTTATCATTATCCGAAGATTATCTGGTGGGTTTTTTTGTGAAAGGTTTAAAGCTGGAAGTGGGAGTAGCGGTAAAATTGCATGAACCTCAGTCTTTACATCAGGCTTACAGTTTGGTAAGAAAACAGGAAGCCATCCTCATGGTGACAGGACACCCATTGATGAACCGCCATCAATCTTCTCGGACACTGACTGGGAACAGGCAAGTGCCATTTACACCCTCCCGTAACAATGTTAGTTCTGAGGGTCTGTTACCCACCCCTCCGCATGTGCTCCGTGCATCCCCATCAAGAGGAAGAACAACGTCGAAATCCATCAGTAGTAAGGATTTTGATGAAAAAAGGGCGAAGGGTTTATGTTCTTGGTGTGATGAGAAGTATACTGTAGGGCATAAATGTACTAGGCGCCAACTGCAATTCTTTCTGGTGCCAGAGGAGATGTGTAATGAGACGGAAACGGAAGTAGTGGAAGAAGAGGTGTTGGACGAAGGGGTGTCACACGAACCAGGGCCCATGATATCGATGCAAGCCATGACTGGGTTTCCGGGTGAACTGGAGTATAAACAAATGCGGCTCACCGGAGACCATCAACGCCGGCCAATCCAAATCCTAATTGACAACGGTAGTACTCATAATTTTTTGGATGTGGGGGTTGTA
>JANJEY010136500.1:0-14693 GCA_024703695.1 Erythroxylum cataractarum
AGATACACCATTTTGTTATAAGAAGAATTCTCCTCTCCCAAATATTCTTCAAGTTTAGTTTCGGTTTTATAACAATACTTTACTTCTCAAGGGTTTTTAATGTGAAATACTATTTATAAGAGTGGAAAAGTAAGCTCACAAAATGTCAATTAAATCTGCTTTCCTTTAGAAATATAATTTCCACACCAATCTGTCATTTTTTTTAAAATTCTTGTTTAGAATATTCCAAAAAGCAAAAAAAACGACTTTTTTGACACAAGGTCAAACGACTATGAATCTATTATGACTTTTTATTGTACAATTTTTGGTAATTTGACGAATTTGGTCCAACTTCCTATATTACAAATTGTCAAATTGGTCCTTCTTGTATTACCAATTTTCAAATAAATTGCCAAACAATCCCTTGGCATTGTATTAATTACTCTCTCTCGTTTTGAGCTTGCCTTTATAAGGCCTTTGAACTTTGCGGCTGTGCTGTTAAAGGCGTGTTTGTGTATGTCTTGCCAGATTTGGTGTTGGAATGGCCGCGTGCGAAAAGAAAGTATTTAGAAACAAAAATAATTATTAAAAATAATTAGAACGAGTTCACACGCACGAGCGGCCACCGACTTGACTCGCTCGACCGGCCACCACCGCAAATTACGGCAGCTCGTGTGGAGTGGGGAAGGCCAAAAGGAATGCCACCGTGTCACTTTTGCTTAATTTATTTTTACTAATTTAGTAAATTTCAATTAATAATAACAACAAATAAATAAAAAACTCTCAAAATTGGTCTAATTATTTCCAAAAATTTAAAAGTAGTACGATATTATCTAAGAAAGTACTCTCTCTCACTCAGTCTCTTCCGTTAATTTTAACGGAACAAAAAACAAAACTAAAGCAGCCGATATGTCATTCGCCACCGGTTCAAAACTTGCCGTCTGAGCCGGCAACAAAACAGTGGTCTAACGAAAGCAACTGAACCGAACCGAATCGAAGCGAGACAGACTCTCGGTTCTCATAATAGAGCCACTAGTGGTTCGGAGGAGAACAAGTCGCCGATGTCTTGAAACAAATCGTCTTCCTGCGAAATGGGTGACTCTGACGATCTAAAATCTTCCATACTCGGGTCCAGGAAACAGTCGCCGAAATCCCCGTTCCATGTGCCGTTCCATGTGGTCCCCTGAAAAATGGTGTCGTCGTCGAAGAGGGACGGTCCTGTGCTCGTGAAGTTGAAGAAATCGTCGAGGAAGGGCTCTTCTAGCAACGGCAAACTCTGTGACAAGTAATCATCGGGGACGTTGGTTTCTCCTTCGCACTCCTGCAGGACATCTTCCACTTCTTGTCTGGGTTTCTGACATTCAATGAGTTCCACTTCTTTGACGTGTTCGTCAAGTGATTTATGAGTCTCATCTTGTTCACCGGAGGGAGTTCTGAAGTTGAGAACAGAAGTGGGTGAGCAAAGATTGTGAGACTCGTTGGCGGATTCGTAGCCGGAAATGGAAGCGGTGTTAATCTCTGACTTCTCTTCCTCTTTGTGGTCTTTTTCTTCGTATTCTTCTCTTCCTGGTGGAGTCATGAAGTTGGTTAAAGCGTCAGGTCCTCTGAGTTTAATGGCAGCATTATCATAGACCATAGCAGCTTCTTCGGCAGTATCATAAGTGCCTAACCAGAGCCGTACACGTCTCGCAGGATCGCGAATCTCAGCCGCCCATTTGCCCCACGGCCGTTGCCGTACGCCGCGAAACTTTCTTCCATTTGATGTCGTCGCTGCAGAGTTAAGTTTCGGTGGGCGGCTTCGTGACGGTAGGACGGTACTTGCTCTTCTTTTTCGGGTATTGGAGATTAGAGAAGCAGTAGCAGTAGTAGTACTCGCTTCTTTACATGTAGCAGCTTCGATGATGATCTCGTTCACATAGCGTTTCACTCGGTGACGACCAAATAGCTCACACCCTTCGTCGTCGCTGGAAGAGTCTGTAGCCTCGTCGTCCTCGATGGCGATCCGGACCACCCGCGGGACGTTCTGGTCAGGGTGGTGACTCCTCTCATCAGAGACTTTTCTGGTTCTGAAAGATGGTTTGGAAAATTTCTTAGTGACTTGTCTGTGTTCGGTGAGCTTGGTCGGACACAGAAAGTTGCTCTTCAAGTCCATGTTTGTGTTTCTCTTTTTCTGGGTTTTCTCTTCACAGATTCTGCATTGGCATGGAAAGAGACCAAAAAAGCAAATAAAGAGAACAAAAGGTGAAAGAGTCGTGAAGCTGAAGACTAAAACTTTGAGATAAGGAGAGACAAGGGTGATTCAGAAACCTGCCAAAAAGACATAAAAAGGCTCACTAAACACTATTAAAATCTCGAAACCTTTCAAACACTTGAACAGTCACAACGTTTCTGAACCAGAAGAAGAAGAAGAAGAAAAAACTCAAAGGCTCCAAACCTCAAAATCTCTACTTATAGGAAGAGGAAAACAGAAACAAAAGCTGTTTTTCCTACTTAAGAAACAAACAACCCAGGAACAGACAGGCCTTAAATCCTTCCCAAAACGAGAAAATACCCAGGAAAGGCAAGAACAAGAAGAATTGAAAATGGAGGAGAGAAAGTTATCAGAAAAAGCCTACAAGACAGAAGAGAGTTTGGGAGTGTACTCTTAAGTCCTGGGAGGAAGCAGTGAGAGAGAGAGAGAGAGAGAGAGAGAGAGAGAGTGGGTTTACTAATTGCGGTGAAGAAAAGACTGCAATCGCTGTTTTATAGGATCCAATCCAACAGCCGAAATTGGGAAAACCCAAATTACTAGGCCGAATTTATTATCTATCTCTTTCCGATTTTTCAAACCACATATTTTTTTAAAAATAAAAATTTATTATTACGAAAATAAAAAGGAAACTTTAGATTAATTTTTACTATGTACTAAAGTCTTATGGTCAACTTAAGAATCACTTGGCATTAAATTTTGATAATAGGTTAGTGAGATTCGCACCAAATCCACTATGTTTAGAAAAAACTACTTCCCATTTGTAATTTTAATCAAGAGTTCATATTTTCTTAAAAAGAATTAGAGATTTTGTGATATCTTTTAATATTTATCGAATACAAATAATAAGATCTAAGTAAGTTATTTTATCAGCTAAGCGATGGGTTAAATTGAAATATATGTTCAAAATTTGAATTTATATTTTAGATTGATAATAATAAATATATTATTATTAAGAAACAACATTTTTATTAAAAATTGTTATTGTTACATCAATTTTAATGTGCATTCCCTTTATAGTGAATGTGTGAAGACACGATAAGCCTCAACTGCATTCAAATGAAGAGATGAACTTAGGTAGGTACTGGTCACACTCACGTCAAAGGCGGTGAGTCGGGGCCGAAGATACCGGCCGTGATCATAAAGGACATTGCATTAAATCTACCATACGAGCCGCCGTATCCCGATGATTGACTAAGATCATGACACGTGGCAGAAATGGGCCCGACTTCAAGCTCTGGCACTGTTGGAGGCCATCATCAAAGGTGACTCGGCAGGGAACTCTTTGCCTCGGTTAACGTGACGCCAGTCACGTGAGGCCCAAGATACCCGGGTCCGGTTAAAATTGTTGCTGGTCAAAAAATCAAGAAAATTTGTGAAACGCACACACACACACACACTACTTTGACCGCTCACTTACTCTTTTACCCTTAGACCGACCGACCGTTGATTACTGAGAGAAGACCAGGGGAGGATCGAGGGTATGTTGGTAAATTGGTTGGTGTGGGACACTTCAGTGTGTGCTGGCCTTGGAGAGTGGGTGGTGGGTTAATAATTTTCTACCTCTTAAAATAAAAACATTTTTTTACATTTATTAAAATTTACCTTTTTATTACAGCCAGTACTAACGTGGCCGGCAACCTAGAATTCGCCGCCATTATAAATCTGTTTTTTTTTTTTTAATTTCTCTGGCTTTTTTTTTCTGTTTCTCGAGATGTGCTTATGCCACCCTCGGTACAGTATTCACTACTCACTACCACCACAGTGCCACTCCATAATTCAATCATGTAATTATTTTTATTACCCTTTTAATTATTTTGGGAATCTTTTTTTGTTTAAATTGATTATATTAAAGGATGTTTTAGTCAATTCAATTATTACGATTATAAGTCCCTGTTTGGACAAGCTTTTTGAAGATAAACAAATTCTTTTTTTTTTAACCGCAAAAGCTTTTTTTTTTTAATAAGTGTTTTGTTGTAAAATAAAAAACATTTTTTTTTAAATATATTTAACTTTTTTGACATCTAAAATATAGTTTTTTAAGAAGTTTAAATTTGAAGCTTCTTAATAAGTACCTTTTCAAGTAAGTTTTTTTAAATTAATTAATGAGGCTGTTTTTTATTTTCTTTGTCCTTATGTTTTACATACAATTCCTACATTATCTACGAACTTATCTTCACATTTATTTTATGAGTTATATAATATTATTTGACTTTTTATATATTTTAATATTTATTTTTTATATTAGTTTTACTTATGTTATCTTCCATATAAAAAATTTGGTTAGATATATTTTTTATTTATATTTCATATAGTTTAAAATTATATAATAATTAATATATTATAATTTGCATATTGTTTAATATACTTTAAATAATATTTATATCTATAAATAATTTTTATTACAAAATAAAATATAATTAAAATTAAAAGTGACTTATTTTTTTGTTGTCGAATAGTCTACTATAATCAAACAATTAACTAACTTCTTATAAAAAATTAAAAAAAATCTACAGAATATAAAAGCCTAAAACAGTTAAGTGACGCGTGGTAACGGGGCGGTTTTCACACCTAATAGTCCAACACCCCACAGCCTCCGGTGAAGTTGTTGCCGACGTCCTCTAAACAGTCACATCGCACATGACTAATCATGGTCTCATGGACAGCCACTCCAGTGGGATGTCGTGTCCTTGCCTCGACTGTTATACACTCTCCGTTAGTCCTGACCATCGTACGGCTTACCTGGACGTGGACTTCCCGTATAGATTCCGTTTGACAAGAAATTTTATTTATCATTTTTTTAGATAAATAAGGAAACTTTTTTGTCTTTTATTTTAATGATAAATTTTTATATTTTTCTTTATTTTTGAAATATTTACTCGATTTAAGTTTCCTTAATGAAGATTTAGACAATAACAACAACGTTCAATAAAAAATTTAGTTAAACCTGAAATCTGAAAAGGTATAATGTATGAAACCTTATTCTTAATTAATAAAGAGGTTGTTTTAGAATGGACCTATAATTTATTAACTAATACAGTTTAGTTTACATGTTATCTTTTATCTTTTCTGAAAGAATTTTATTATTTCCCTTATTTTGCAATATTTTCTTTACTAAATAAATTACGATTTACATTTAATGTTGACTTCCTGAAATTCCTTCATGTCAAATCCTTCTTATAATAAGGAATGTCCATTTTTGGAAAGCAAGAGGGAACATAATTGCTTGACTTAGATAATCATTAGATCACACTTAATCATAATTAATTACGTATGATTTAAGAAGTCAACAACAAAAATTGGATTAACCTCGGAAAGACAGTTTGGTTTTATGGTAACAAGTGAAATTTACAAGCCAACATAATAGTTCTACGCAAAACAAAAATAAAAAATTAATTAAATTAAGTTAGTACAATGTGATATAGTAATTAATCAAGTTTTGGACTGATAACTCAACTCACTTCTTAAATTCGACTTGAATAAATTAAATTTAACTTAAAATAATAATTTAAGATAATTATAATAAATTATCAATTTAAATCATATTTAATTATTCAATTTAAATCTAAAAATTGAGTTGAATCATCATGTAAATAATATTTAATTAATTTACATTTAATGTTTATATTGTGTGTGTTTCATCGTTATTTTCTAACTAGAGAAGAGTTTGTATGAAAATTACAAAAGCGACTTACATAGTCATGAGTTGAGACCCTTCTAAGACACCACGTGGGTTTACAAAAAAAAAAAACCCGCCTAACGATTGAGTCAAGCTCAATACCGATGGCGCTGTTAAATTGGGTCCCCAAGCTGCTACGGCAGGAGGTTTGATCAGGGACTGTCAAGGCCATTGATGTGGTGGTTTTCTTCACAAGATTGGGCGGGGTTTGCCCATTGAGGCCAAGCTCCGGAGAGTTCACTCGGGTCTTCATCTGACCTGAGATATCGGATATCGACGACTTCTTTTAGAAGTTGATTCCCTTGAAGTGATCAATATCCTCTCGTCTTCTAATTTTTCAGGAATTGATCAGTACCATTTTGTGACAGGTATACATGAGCAATTGCGTCAACATTGGGACGTGCAGCTTCAACATGTGTTTAGGGAAGGCAATCAAAGTGCCGACAGCCTGGCCTCACTTGCAGCGCTAGCCCATCCGGGCATACACTATTTCCAGGAGCCTCCGACATCCGTTTGGGCCCACATATGCCGTGACTAACACGGTTTTTTGTACCGCAGATATTGCGATAATTAGGCCTTTTGTGTTTCTTGTTTTCTTTCCCTTGTAAAAAAAAAAAAAGAAATTTAAATCGTACAACACATGAAACAGGGAAGCCGACTTGTGAAATTGTCCTTGTTCCTTCTTTAATTTCCAATACGGGTCATATTCATCCCCAGCTTTAAAAGTGATTCGTTAGTTAGCCTCTCTCCATCACCAGCCACAATACCACATCCATGGCCACCTTCACCAACTGATAGTGATGACTAACTGAAGAGCTAGCTTATGTTGACCACTATGTTGATCACATTCGCCAAGTGATAGTGAGAGTAACTGAAGAGATGGCTTATGTTGATCAAATTCACCAAGTGATGAGTAACTGAAGAAGCTGCCGAATTGGTCTATCGAGTTTTGGTTTATGTACCATTTCTTTGTATTTAGAAACATGTGGATGTGGTTCTTCTGGCAATAGAAACACGAGGTCACATAGGAACTGTCGAGATTGATGGTTTTTTGTAGGAAAAAACAAACGTCGACCACGTAGAAGTCATCAGGCGGAAGCAGCACGCCTGCTGTAATAATCTCAAGACTAAAATATCTCACATGAGCATGTAATCCTTTGTCTCACATGAGCTCAATAAAAGGATAAACACATCAATATTGATTATTAAAAAAAAAAATTCCTTAAGAAGATAATACCATAATTAAGATAATACAACATCAACAAAACTCATTAAAGATCCTACTAATATGCGATATTTGAAAAGGTCTAATAATACGTAGTCTTATCTTTAGTTGACAGAAAGATTGTTTCCAAAATTAAGAAAAAATATCATTTTAAAACTTATTTCTAACAGATAAATTTTGGATATTTAATAAATATAAATTTTTATTAAATTTCAATTAAAAAAATCATATAATTCTATTTATTTATAGTTTACGAGTTTGAGAAATTATTTAAAAATGGACTTTTAAATTTCCTACAAATTTAGTTAATATCTTTTTCTTTTAATGAAAAAGACAAATTCAAATTTAGAAATATAGATTTGTATTGAAAAAATCATATAATTATAATTATTTAAAAGTTTGAGAATTTATTTATTAAAAAAATCATCTAAGATATTTCTCACCTGTTTAGTTTTACTTGCTTGGATCTTTAGGACATGATGATTAATTAGTTATTCATTTCAAAAAACGTGAAAATTGATTTATTTTTTATTTTTCTTGAAGAAAGTGTGTGTGTGTATCCGTTAGTGTTTAAAGATCCCATGTTTGAATTAAAGTGAGAAAATTTTTAAAAAATAAAAAAAGAACCACAAGGATTAGCAAAACCAAAGCAGAGAGACCGGTCCGGTTCTCGAGAGCCGTCGTCGGTCTGGCCAGGCGTCTCTTCATCTCCTCCATAGTACATAACTCCATAAACTAAAGACAGCTGGGGAAGTACACCGAGTTCGACAAATCATGCATGCCCTGCCAAACTCACATTTTGTTATATTCGGTTTTTGATTTATTTCGGTTTCTTCTCTTAAAATATGATTGCCGTTCCAGAGCTCAACTTGCATCCCTAAGTGTAATCTAAATCCGAGTTTTTTGATCACAAATCATTACTATCTATCTATCTATATATATATATATATATATATATAAGGTATACTCACACCACGACAGGATAATACGTATGAGTCAATGATACAAGAGGCATCAAGTCCGATATAAACATATCATACCGTATCATAGGGGTTTAGTTCTCACTCTGGTCAGTCACAGTCACAGATCATCCACCATTAGTAAGTTAATGAGCATCAAACCCAAGATGTCCTTGATTCTGGTGTCGCCGGTGACTCCTACTCATACATGTGTTTTGTTTGTGGGCAGGGCAGTTCATTGCATTACAGTACACAAATAGGTCCACCGCTACTACTGCTTCCTTCTTGCATAGTAAATGGTGATGTTTACAATACAAAAAGCTGATCCGTACAAATAAACAAAGAGGATCAGGATTCAGGAGTATCTGGCCGTGTCCGTTAGTTTTATATATAATAAAAGTTTACTTAGGTAATACTATATTTGTGTTGACTGAAGTTTCCTTTAAGCAAAATATATAAACCTCTTTTGTATTTTGATTATTATGTTATTTAGGACATTTTTACAATACTAATGCTAATTATATTCATGTTTGAAATTGGTAAAACCCTATGGCCTTCTTCTTATGTATATACCGGTTTAAATAGATTTTTTTTTTAAAATACAAATATATAACATTAACATATGGAATTTAATTTTCTAATAAGGTAAGCCCTGTAATAATCATTGCTTATGGTTAAGAAACTGAATTAAGATTGACGTAAATTGTTATATATATCTATATATAGATAACAAGCTCGAAAAAGAGATCTGTTCTAAAAAGAAGGGCCACCCTTAGTTGAAGCTTTTATGAACATGTCGCCTTGTCGGGTCTTGAAGATGAGGGTGTACGTGTTATGAGTTAGAAGTTAGAACAAAACAATCCAAGCATGGAGCAGAAAAGCAAAGATTGAGAAGATAAGAGATGGAATTTTATAGAACAAAATGGTAAGGGTTAATCAGAGAATAAATCTTCAAACAGAAGCAACTCGAAAGGCTTGCATTTGAAGCAAGAGATGTTTGGTCTCTTTTCTGCTACAATCATTACTTATGCCTTTTTCATTTGAGAGGTTATGATTATTAGTCTTATATATATATGTCTAACCATGGTCTTATAATAATTAATACCAACCCTTCATGCTTAATTTGGAAATTGAAACCAGAGGGCTATTAGATAATAGAGAAAATTAATGATGAGGTCGTAGCATCATTTATGACACTTGAATTACATCAAAAGTTAAATACATTATGACTCTCTCTATTTCTTTTTTTAAAATTATTATTTATCTCATATTATTATTTTAGCCATCACACAACCTTTATGTTATATTTTATTAGTTATACTTGTTTTTTTAAACTCAAAAAATAATATATTTTAAAAATAAATAAAAAACAAAATATGACAAAAAATTGTATAATAAATAAGGAGTAAATGAATTTTTTTATAATATAGAGATTAAAAAATGTTAAATAACATGAGAACTAATATAACTAAGGCCAAAGTGATAGTCTTCTAGGTGTCATTTAAGAAATCTTATAAAAACTCTCGAATCTTTAAAATTCTCAAAAAATTCTTTTTAGTTTTTTTATTTTCCTAAAAAACTCCTTTTTTCATGTTTCTGTTAAAAATAATGATAAAATACACTAAAAATAAGCATCAAATATCTCTAACACAGTAAGTCAACACAACTCTTAAATATAATATGAATCAATTAAGCTTGATTTAAATTAATAATTAAAATATTAATGATAAATTATTGATTGAATTCAAATTTTGCTATTTCTATTCGAGTTTAAAAGTTGAGATGAATTCTTAAGTAAATAATATTTAATTAATCTACTTATGATATTTTTTTATTTTATATGTGTTTTTTTAACTAAAATTTTGAATAAGTTTTTTTTCAAAAATTTTAATGATAAAGTAATTAAGATTTGTATTTTTAATCTTATAATTAATTCCATATAAAAATAGTGATACTTGTATAGTGGTATATGCCTCTCCAATATCCTATAAAGGTCACGAGAAAACAAAAAAAAAAAAAAGGAAAAGAGGAGAATATGTATAAAGGTCGATATTTTTGAAGCAGCATCACATGCCTTCGTTCTTTTTAGGTGATTTTTTCTGAAGAGTTTCTTCTACCGAGTTAAAAAGATTATACCTTTAACGTGCAACTTTATGACCAAAAGATAATGTACAAGAAATTAAAAAAAGAAGAAGAAGAAGAGATAAGCTCAGTCACACAGTACTACACACAATGTATGGGAACTAAAGTTAACATAAACAAAGTAACGTGCAATTTCATGACCTAGAATTCAATGAATATCAAGTAGGTCATACATAGAACCTAACTCTCAAATGGTTCGGATCAGATCAAATAATAATTGTTTGAAGATTTTTTTTAATAGAAAAAGAGCTAATTATATTAACTTCTTATTTTTAATATTATGATTTTTAAATGAATAATATAAATAAATTATTCTTTTATGTATCGTTTATAAGAATAATTAAAAGATAGCGGTGAGTAATCTCTCAAATTAAGGAGTGAACCGAAGATAATCACGTGCTAATCTTTCAATTTTATAAGCTACCATACCAACACTAATAAGTAATAATCCATCTTTTATCTTTATTAATTACTAAGACGAAGTAGGTAAATTTAATTTAAGAGATTGAAAGTTTAAACTAAAACTAAAATTTATAAAAAAATAATTGATTAAAAGTGAAAATATTTTAAAATTTGTGAATATTTATTTAAATTAACCCATTTTGTCAAATAATTAATACAAAAGTTTTTAATTTACTAACAATTATAGATATTAAACAAACTTGAAACATAACGTATGCGGTTCCACCGCTGCATAGACACATAAAAAATGAAAGAGGGTTGAGGTTCACGAGTAGTTCATCAATATTGGACATGCACGTTCATGGAACATTTACAGAATTCAGTGCAGAAAACCATGTACTCCAAGTTATATTATTTAATGCTTTTATATTTCTCAATAATTGACAGAAAGACTCTTCGTTTTACCGTCTAAGTTCTAACCCCTTTTTTTAAAATTTGTCTTTTTTAGTGTATCTTGAGGGTTCATAACTCGCAACGTATACAAATCGAGTCAATTTCACCTTCTCTGCAGCGCCTTGTCTCGAGACTTAAGGACAGTTGGACCGGCTCGGTCGGGGAAGGTGGAACCCACTGACAAAGGACCGGTGACCGGCGAGATTTCCGGCAACTTGAGTTGATAGAGGGGCATGTGGACAGACCCCATGTGGGGTGATGCGGGCTTAAGTTGGAAGTACAACTTAGAAATGTATATTATAATGGAGAAGAAGATACTGTTATGGGGTTGGGGTTTCGGTATACTTGTAAAGTTGCACTTGTCTTTTGATCATTGGTGAGGAATCCTAAAAGTTGATGAAAAAAGGGTTTCAAGAGAGAAGAAGAAGAAGATGAACATTTCGGTGAAAATAATGCAAGAGGGTCTTTATTTTTCGAGCCAGAAATTGTGGGATTCGGTAAGAGATGCAATGGTTTTGTTCTTTCAATTATCTATAAACACACAGATTAAGAGATGGGAAATTAGTTGATGGTCTCCTTTCAATGATTGGTCTTTTAAAAATCTATAAAAAATTATGTATATGGTTTAGCTTCCATTCCTTAAATAATGTTTTAATACATTGAAGAATTTATCTTATATGTAATCAATCGAATAACAACAATAAGACTCAGTAGAAAATTTAGTATTACACAGTCTTATCCCTAACTAATAAAGAGACTATTTTTAAATAATCCTCGTAAAAAAAAATAAAAAAAACATTTATGAATGTTCACATTAATTAATTAAGTGAATATAAAAACATTTATGGATCCTTTTCTTACAAAAATGCAATTTACATTTTGATGTATCGTGTATTTAGTTAATATGGATTAATGTTAAATAAAACTTGTTATTATTATTATTATTTAAATAAAGGGTTATAAATAATGTATTTTAAGTAAATTATCTTATAAATAATTAGATGAATAATCTCATTAATTATACGAATAAAACTAAAAGTATGTTTTTTCATTACATGGAAATATTTTTTATGTATTTAATTAAGACGGAGAAATGTTAATAAAAATTGACAATTATTATTATTTTTGAATAAGCAATTGTAAAACATGTGTTTTTTGTAAACTCGATTTAAATACCAATTATATTAATTAGTCGAGATATCAATTATTGTCTTATAATTATCAGACAAATCTATGTCTCTACCTAATAACATTCTAATGTTTGATGAAAATGGTGTCCACATGTGGAAACTAAACTTCACATGTCCACAAACTATAGAAGAAAACAAAATTGCAAAATTGTGTTTGATGCAGGCCTCTCAGTCTGGCTGCCAGCCAGTATTGAACACATGAAAGTTATTAGACAAAATTTAGTGGTTGGTATAAACATTAATATCATTTCGATCACAAATCTAACTAAGTAGAGTGCCTGCTTCGAAACCGCATATAATTAAGATTATAATTATAATCCGCCGCAAATTTTATGTATATTATCATTTTAAAAATTAGATCGAAAGTTAAATCGAAAAGATGAAAAATTTAAAGTTTAAAAATTTCAACTAGACCGTCAATAAATTAAACTGACTATATAAGTTGATATATATATATATATATATATATTTACACACTGAAGGTGGATGCAACTGAGATGTTCCCATTTGGTTGTTTATGTCGGTTGTTTTTAGTGGAAAACAGATTTCAGGGACCATGCTTTCTTCTCACTCGTGGGCACGACTTGTTAATTTAATTTATGAACTGCACTTTAGGCTTGGAATTTTTTGTTTTTGGTTCAGACTTTCTTTGAGAACTAAATGATATTGTAAACAATTCAGAGACAGAAAAAAAAAGGACATGGGTCACCATGTCTTATGGTGTTTCCTTTGAAAAAATAATAACAATATCAAGCTATATATATAACACTTAAAAGTTCAATGGAGTTGGTAGCTTTTTGTAGGGTTAAATATACTAAATTCTAGTGATTTTTTTTTTATTTTCTATTTCTTTGAAAATTATTATTTATGGTTTGATAATATTTTTAGTTATTATATTAATTTTTTATTTTTATTTAAAACGATACTTAAATTGTGAAATTATCAATGGTTAACAAATTCAACTTTTCGGTTTAATTTATTTTACCAACTCTTGTTGTTAAAAATTGATTAATTTATTAATTAATCGATTAATTTTCATTAATTAATAAATTCTTGTAAATTAAAATAAATTAATCAATCTATTTTCTTTTAACAAACTCATTTTTTTAATTAAACTTCAAATTATTTTATAGGTAAAGACATTCCCTTTAAATCATAATTTAAATTTTTTAATTCTATTCAATTTTTAACTAATTTTATGACGATCTAATATATTTTTAAATTATATTTTAAATTCTTTTAACAATCATGACCATAAGACTTCTTTATGATTTTAGAATATAAATTATGAACACGACACTATAAAACTCTAAGTCATGAATATTGATTTGTTCTCCTTGAAAACAAAATAAAGAATGGTTAAATATAAATGAAATTGAAAAGATCATCCACCTAAATATAGTAGTGAAGAACATGGTCTTGCCATAATAAAAGAAACAAATAGCCATTCCTTCTTGCATGCCACCACTTGCTTCGTCAGTCGTCCCTACTTGAAAATCCTTGTGGGTAAATATTAATAATGATATCTAAGTTGAGATATTTAGTCATTTAATAAATAATAATTAAATTTGAATATTATTTCTTAGGATTCCATCAACTTGGTAAGTCCCTCCAGTCTCTCTTAAGCCGTGGGTTCTGAGTAAGTTGCATTGAAATTCTTTAACTTATTTAAAATATGTAATTTATGAGCAATAATAAAAAATTGCTTTCTAGTTTCTCTTTGGAAAATTTTCTATGTAAGTTTACGTCATTGTTCCAAAAATAGGGTCAAAATTAAATCGATAAATGGAAATTTAAAGTTTAAAGATCCAATTAATATTATAATTTGACATGTAGTAAATATTGAATAAAATAACAATATTAAAAATATAATTAAAAAGAGATTACCTTTACTTTTTTGATTTATTCATATGTATATATATAAATCTAAATCGGTCAAATTTAATAACAAAAGTTATTAAAATAAAATAAATAAATAAATTAGCTAATTTAAAATTTTTACAGTTTAAAATCATTGGTTTACAGTTTATCAATTTGGTTTAAATAATCTTTGAAAGAGCTAATTCTCTTGAAGTTTATAATTAGTCTCAAAAGTTTATAATGGAAAAATAAAATACAAACCTACCTTCTTATAGTTCAATTGCATCCCAAGATGATGAATCAGTAAGTCTCTAGTTGTTTAAATGGGCTATTGGGAACTCTTATGGACTTGGGGCTTACGTACTATATCTCCAAAACTAGAATTGAAGGTGAAGTGTCTGTTTGGTTCAGCTTTTGAAAACTCTAAAAGCACTTTTTTCCATCGCAAAAGCTGTTTTTAGGAAAAAATGGGTGTTTGACTGCAAACTTCAAAAGCACTTTTTAAGTAGAAATAGCTTTTGAAAAAGCTAAAATACAGCTTTTTCAAAAGCTAAAA
>JANJEY010136600.1:0-14667 GCA_024703695.1 Erythroxylum cataractarum
TTGATGCATTTAGAATATGATTTTATGATTTCATTTACATGCATAATATGAGTATACACACATGAATTTTGATTTAGAAAAATTGCACTCACTTGATATACCTTGGGGTATGAAAGTTTCAAAATGATTATAATATGATTGTCCATTTATAATGTCTTGCATTTTGATTTACCAATAAAAAGAATTGATGAATTACAATTAGTAATTTGGAGTTAATTGTTACAATTGGGAGATTGATGAATTAATATGTACATTTAGCCTAGGAAAAAAAATTCAAATGGCAAGACAAGTTGACATGTGGAAATTTAGGATGACTAATGTTGGACCTCATTTTCAGAGCCCAATAATCGATTCGGATACCAAAAGATATTTGACCCGGGTCTCGAGATGAATTCCGAGAAGACCATTCGACACAGTCGCAAGAGGGTGGTGTAAAAGAAAAGTGGAAAGTATTACATTTATAATAAAATCTTAGCGTGGCAGTAAGGAGAGTTCACCGCGGCAAGCTATAGATTTGTCGTGGCGAACCCATGGAGTTATCTCCATGGACCCTTCGGGAAAAATTCACCACGGCGTAAGTCATTCTTCACCCCGGCGAAGACGTCTTCAGAAAGGTTCGCTGCGGCGACCATTGGCTTCGTCGCGACGAAACCCTTAGAAACTGAAACCCACAAATATTTTAAACAAACACATACATTCAAATCTAACCATCCAACTCACCTACCAGGCACACATATGTTAAAAAAACTACGATAATTTAATTAATGAACGGACGCAAATACAAGACTCAAAATGTCAAAGGATTTGTACAAAACAAGAGTAGAGAAAAGAGACTTGGACACACTACACTTTTCTCTCTTAACTCACTTCTCCACTTTTTCTATATCACAAAAATGGTGCTTGGATTGCCTATTTATAGGCAATCCATCACCAACCTTGCAACTTGTCCAAGTTGCAAGGAAAGCTCTAGATTGCCCAAGTTGCCAATTTGGGCGATTTTTCCATAATTTTCCTTTTTTTTTTTACAATTCTAGAGTTTTCTTCCTAAGTCTAGAATTCTTCTACAAGGTTCTAAGAAATTTGTTGGTGATTTCTAACATGCAATTCCTTATGAGCTTAAATGAGTCATATGCAACTATACATAGATCAAGTCTGATGATGAGTCCTCTGCCAAATACTCATAAGACGCATGCTCTTGTACTCCAACATAATAGACAAGCAGATGTAGCTGCTAAACGTGAACCAAATCAAGGCTACCATGCGATGCAATTCTCTCATTCTCAACAATTGACACAAGTAGCTCAAATAAATTAATCTTCCAATTTGTAAGAAAATTGGACTTCATGAAAGCCACTTAAGTGTAGCCATTGTGACCGAGAGGGTCACCTCATTGATTGTTGTTTCTACTTACATGGATTTCTAGTGGGTCATAAATTACATGGAAAGAAAGTGAAGCCAAAAGGAAAGAAGGCTGCTGTCCACAACACTCAAACCATCATCATCGAATCATCCAAAAGTCCAACTAGAGAAGGGAAGGCATTCACCACCAAGAAATACAATCAAATCATGGCCTTACTTCACAAAGGAAATGGTAATGATCAGCACTTTATAAACGTCACAGGTACAGTCAAACCCATTTGTAATACTACTTAACATGGTTCACTTTCTACTTTATATTGGATTATTGCTAGTGGTGCGACGGACCATATATCCAAATCTCTACTCACACAGAAAAAATCAAACACCCATTGTGATTATGTGGAATTACCTTATGGCGGTTGAGCAAAGATTAAGTCCATAGGCTATATCAAATTATCTTCGAATTTAGCACTTGATTGGGGTATTATATGTTCCAAAGTTTCAAGTACATTTATTATTAGTTAGCAAACTTACACAAGCATTGAAGTGTAATGTAATATTTTATCCCGATTTTTGTGTGACATAGGATGTGGTTATGAGGAAGATGACTGGCACAGGTAAGCAATATAATGGGTTGTACTACCTTACACCTAGTCAAAATCCACACCTTGAATTTAGCGTCCATTGCACTTCCAATCTTTGGCATCAACGATTAAGAAACCCTTCATCTGCTCCTCTTCAAGAATTATTGAAGAAATTTTCAAAAATCTTTTTTATTCCTCAATATGTTTGCAACATTTGTCCTTTTGCTAAACAAACACGTTTACCATTTTCTCGTAGTTACATTTCTTCAGTAACACCTTTTGATTTAATTTACTGTGATATTTGGGGACCTTAAAAAGTTAATTCTCATATTGGAGCAAGATATTTTTTTTTTACTATTGTAGATGATTTTTCTCGTCTTACTTAGCACCTTATGAATAAAAAAATTCTTTTCATAGGTTAAAACTCAATTTAAACTTGAAATTAAAGCTCTTCAATCTGACAATGGGACTGAATTCACATCCATACATTCTTTTTTTAATGATCATGCCATTTTTTTTCTAGCATTCTTGTACTCACACACCCCAACAGAATGAAATAGTAAAGCACAAACGTCGTCATCTTTTAAATGTGGCTCATGCACTTTGATTTTAAGCAAATTTACCTTTAAACCTTTGGGGAGAAAGCATACAAACAACCTGTTATCTCATTAATCACCTACCTACACTTTTATTGTCTCATAAGTCACCCAATGAATTGTTACACAGAAAGCCACTCATTTATTCATATATTCAAATTTTTGGTTGTTTATTTTATGTAACAAACCTCAACCCCATGCATAAATTTGATGTATGTGCTCATAGTTGCATATTTATTGGTTATACTCTTGGTAAAAAGGGATATCGAGTATATGATCTCAATACAAAGAAAATTTTCACCTCTTGAGATGTCATTTTCCATGAACACAATTTTCCTTTTTCCTCCCCTTCCCTAGAAAATCTGAAAGAACTATAGGAGTGTAGTAGTTATGCAAAATCTTCGATTTACCACAATCATTTCCAGCACAATCAAAAACTAGAAGAATTAAATGCAATAAAATATATCAACTTTAATATTTGTTAATGCAGTTCAACACACCTTACTTACGTCTGCGAGGCCCTCACTCAGCTTAATTCTTTCACTAACAAAAATAGTTTTATACAAGGCTTTACTTAGTCGACACCACTCAACCCTTAACACTATCCCTCGTCCTCACAACCTGCGAAAGAATTTCACACCCAATAGCACAACTAACTCATATAAACCTGAACAAATGATTTTTCTCAACAATCTTTTAAAGCAAGAACAATGAATAAATCACTCAAGTGATTTAACAAACAATTCAACACTCAAGAAGACACTTGAAAAAGAGACAAAGAACAACTTACACAGCCAAGAAATCATGCACAGTTGAATAGTCAAGCAAGTATCATCACTAGATTTGCAATTCACGCACACTATCCTTTAGTCCATGATAATACCTTTTAAATAGAATAGTTCACGTACCCAACAATATATCTTCAACTATCTCCTAATTTTCTGAACACTAAAGCCATATGATCTACATATTCACCATCGTTAAAAACATAACAAGACACAGACTAAGAAATACTTGCAAGCCTTCCTCAATTCAGCCCATAACAAAACGAATTAGATATCAAGTTCACCTTTGACCCACACACTTACCATAACCACCAAAACTAAAGCATTACCAAGTAACTCAAATGTGTATGTAGCGGAAGCCAGATCACGCACAACCCATCAATTAAATGCGTAGCCAAAACCTTTACCAAATCAATAACGTTTCAAGTGCAGGAATTGAGTCATGCACACAGCAACATACGTTCGGCTTTCTCCAATTTTTTTCACACCTGACAACTTCACATGGAAGCCTCCCTTAATGCAGTAAAATATTCAGATCAAAGATGACACAATTTTCCTCTTCCATTATCCATCAACACTCACTAAAAAAACCTCACAAAATTACTCACGTGTATGTTTTTCCAAGAACAAAGTCACACATGCAGTAAATCAAAAGACTTGAAAACCTTCATGCATTAATATCTTCACCCAATTAATTAATATATACTGCAACACCAAGATGGAATTATACATCAACGTGAAGTTAGCCTAGCAGCCTAAAAGATAGCACCCAGTCGTGAACCACTCACAAGAAACTCACGCACAATATAGCAACAATAATCACAAAGATTATGCTACCAACCAAGAATGATGCAACAAAGAAGTCATGCACACCAAAAGCCACCATGCCCAATCTGCAGATTCCTTTCGATGTACTATATTCCATACCAACATAATCCACACATATAACTAGGCAAAGACCAAGTCACGCAGATATAGTCACACACGTCACAATATTCTCCAAATTCACAACAACATCATCAACACATTATCCTTTTCAAAAGGGACTTCTTTCACAGTTAAACAATTATCCAAAAATCTAATTCAAATAATAAGAATCACTTTGTTACACCTTATCTAAATTTGGATTTTAAGACTTGCATTATTTTGAAGATCTGATAATCAAAAATGTCAAAATTAAACAATAAGACATATCATAAATATCTTAACAAAATCAAATTGATTGCGCAGTTTTACCCATCCCATTTGATGAAGCCACCCAATTCCTCCCTGAGCAACCAACACCTCCCAGCCAATCTCTAACAACTCAAACCCACCTAACACTAAATGTAGACAACATCACTAGTCCTCTCTCACTGACCCAAAACAATCTTTCACCCTTTGTCAACTTCTCACTTACCACAAAATCCACATAAACTCCATAACAAACTCAACTCCCTCTTCGTCACTCAAGTAGATCTACTAGGGCCCCACCTTATCTCCAAGATTACTAAGTCAATCATGCTATATCGCTTGCACTAGGAATAACCTCTTCTTTCACATCTAGTATAGGATACCCCATCCATCAGTATCTTACTTACTGAAGCTTTTCTCATGGTCATCGAACATTTGTGAATAGTATCTCTCACTTGGTTGAACCAATTAATAAATACGATGAAAGGTTGGATGGTGAATCAACTTAATTATGCTCTTCCATAGAACTGCGCGCCACAGTTGCTTGCTTTTTGGAGGACCAACTGATGGGGTTGGCACCGTGATAGAGAACATAACCTGTAGTAGACTTTCGATCAAGCGGATCACCAGCCCAGTCAGCATCACTGTACATATACAGATTGTGATCATTGGAAGCAGTCATATTAAGTGAGTAGCTGGTTGTACCCTTGATGTATCGCAGGAGTCGCTTCAATGCCGTCCAATGAGATGCAGTGGGACAATGCATGAACTGAGCCAATTTGTTGACACAGAAGCAGATGTCTGGGCGAGTAAATGTCAGATATTGCAGCTTGCCTACTAGTTTCCTGTACAGTTGTTCATCAACAGCAGAATTAGAAGTTCCATTATTGATCAGATTGTGAGCAGTGCTCATAGGAGAAGCTACTGGCTTGGAATTGCTCATGCGTGCCTCACGAAGGATTTCTGTAGCATACTGCATCTGTGACAGCCTAAGATCATTAGCTTTTCTGATAACTTCCACCCCCAAGAAGGAATGCAACAGTCCTAAATCCTTTAATGAAAACCTGGCAGCAAGCTTCTGAATGAGAGCACTGATATGCGCATTTGAGCTTCCTGTGATAATTATATCATCCACATACACAAGTATATATATGGAAAATGCAGGAGTGACAGAGAAGAGCAATGATTCATCCGAGGTGGACTTGACAAACCCCTGCAAAAGCAAGAATGATGTCAGTTCCAGGTACCACGCCCTTGGTGCCTGTTTAAGACCATAAATGGCGCGATTCAGCTTGCAGACATGGTGAGGCCTGCAAGGATCTTCAAACCCATAAGGTTGCCTCATGTAAACTTCCTCAGTGAGCTTGCCTTGCAAGAAGGCATTGTTGACATCTAGCTGCCGTAAAATCCATCCTCGCTGAACCGCAACAGACAAAATCAATCGAACAGTAGTTTGCTTAACCACAGGAGCAAATGTCGCATTGTAATCAAGACCTGGTCGTTGAGTAAAACCCTTGGCAACCACTCGAGCCTTTTTCTTGTCAAAGCTGCCATCAGCCTTATATTTCTTCCGAAACAGCCATTTGTTGTCAACAATGTTGACGCCAGGACCTGCAGGAACTAATTGCCAGGTACTATTGTTAATCAAAGCATCAAACTCGTCTTTCATAGCTTGTTTCCACTCAGGGTCATTCAAGGCTTCAAGATAGTGATGAGGAATAAAGTCCGGGTTAGAAATTTGGACTGAAAGATCACGGATGACCTTGGGTTTATAAATGTTATTTTGGGATCTGGTTGTGACTCGGGAGGTCGGCAGTAATTGAGTACTAGGATTAATTTGAGTTGGGGGAAGGACAGTGGGATCAGGTGGTGCACGCACAGGAGAAGTAGCAGAGAGTGTAGGACTAGGCGAATCAGAATTGGAAGCAACAGGGAGAGAGGAGGACATACCTGGGAGCATACCTGAATCTGACGATGATGTCTGTGGCACAGGGGAACCAGAGCGAACTGCAGGTGTGAGCACCCTTGAAGGAACAGAAGCATCTCGAGTTAAGGTTGCATTTTCAGGAATGGGAATAGGGTCTGGTAAAGGTGAAATGGCAGAGACATCAGAGTTGACCGAAATGGTAGGACTTGAAGTTGGCTGGACATGATCAAACAGATACTCATAGCTAATATGACGGAATTTATGACTGATGTTGGCAAACATTGTTTTAAAAGGAAATTGACTCTCACAAAATGTAACATCACGAGAGAAATAAAGTTTAGATGTGGTAGGATCAAAGCACTGATGGGAATAATGTTGATGAGAAAATCCCAAATAGACACAGGGAGTGGATCTTGGTTCTAATTTATGAGAAGTATAAGGTTTTAACCATGGATAGCACAGACAACCAAAGGACTTGAGATCACAATAATTAGGAAGCTTATGAAATAATACTTGGTAAGGTGAATGATTGCCAAGTAAAGATGTGGGAAGACGATTTATAATATGCACTGCATGATGACACGCATAAGACCAAAATGACAATGGAAGAGCTGAATGATGGAGCAAAGATCGGGTGATGTTCATGATGTGTCTGTGCCTTCGCTCAACTGTGGCAATTCGTTGTGGGGTGTAGGGAGGTGACAACAAGTGTTGAATACCATGGTATTGGAGATAGCCATCCAGAGATTTGTATTCTGTGCCACCATCTGTGTATAAAGCTGATATTTGATATTGAAATTTTCGTTCAAGCATAGGGTGCAGCTGTGTAAAAATATCTTTGACCTCAGACTTGCGCTGCAGGGTATAAATCCAGGAGTATTTGGTGTTTTGATCAACAAAAAGGCAATAATAGAGTTTCTTATCAACCGATAACACAGGGGATGGCCCCCATAAGTCACTAAAAATGATTTGCAGTGGATGATCACTTTGAAGAGTCAAATTATGAAATGGAGCACGAATGGTTTTATTGCAAGCACACGAATTACAATGATTTTCAGTGTGCCGAGGTACAGATTTAAGAAAGTTACGAAAGATAAAGTTTTGAGTCTGAAAGTTGGGATGACTAAGCCGGTGGTGCCACAGTGATGTGGTTGTTGCAGAGGATGCACTATTAATTCTGGGAATAGATGAGGATGAGGGCCACACATACAGTCCTTCAATGGTTGCTCCTTGGACCAAAGGCACCCTTGTCTTCAGATCCTTGACAACAAAATGATAAGGAAAACATTCAATAGAGGTATGGTTATCTCGACAAAAGGCAGATACAGATAACAAGTTTTGGTCAGCATATGGAGAACATTTGGTAGAATTAAGCTTAAAATTCGAGTTTGATGCTGTGATAACTTTAGAACCGGTGTGTGTGATAGGTATTCTTTTACCATCAGCTAGTGTTACTTCCTCGCTGCCATAGTATTCGTCAAGGCCTGATGCATCGTTGGTGAGGTGATGAGAGGCACCGGAGTCCACAAGCCAAGGTTCCTTAACAGCATTATATCCTGCAAAATAGTTAGCACGAGTTTCTTGATGGTTATGAGATGCCGATCTGCACTCCCAGGCTTCATGGCCATAGTTCCAGCATAGTTGACATTGGATGTCAGAATTAGATAACGCAGTGTGAGGTTTATTGTATTGGCCTCTTCCGCGATTGGAATTATTTCTCCCAAACTGATGACCACCACGATTGTTAGGCATGTGACCTTGAGTAGGATTTCCGCCTCTGCCAGATGCATTCCTGTTGAAATTATTGAAAGTATTACCTCGACCTTGAGGATTGAAGCGACCACGACCTCTGCTTCCACTAGAAAAGCCTCGTCCTCTCATGGCCGCTGCTGCAACAATTGGTTGTGTCTTTTTTGTTTCATCTTGCTTGATGAACAATTCATGATCAGTGAGCTTAGCTTGAAGCTCATCATATGAGATGATAGTATCCCTTGCACGTATAGCAGCAGAAATCTCTTTGAATTCAGGACCAAGCCCACTGAGAATTTTAACAGTGAGTTCATCGTCGGTCATGGGGGCACCAGCTATTGCCAATTCATCTGCAAAGGCACGAACTTTGCATAGATAATCATTGATAGATAAACTATCTTTTACCAATCGACTGAGTTGTTCCCGAATTGAGTAAATGCGCGTTTGTGATTTGTTTGCATATGCCGTATGAAGCATCTTCCATGCGTCATGCGCTGTTACAGCTGCAGCCACTCGAGGTGCGATAGTAATGTCCACAGAGGCTATCAGCGCGTTAATGATCATACGATCTTGACGATACCAGTTGTGATAAGCTGGATTTGCCGAAGTTGCATCAGCGACTGTCACAGTCCTTGCTGGCGCAGATCGTGAGCCATCCAGATGGCCTTCTAGGGAATGACCAATCATAACAGATTCAAATTGGACCTTCCAAGTAGCAAAAATTGAACTCCCATTCAATTTCACCGGAAATTGTGATGCTGGGTTGAATTGAATAATGCCGTTGACATTGGCTGATGAACGTCCATCAGCGTTGATAACAGGTGGATTGTTGTTGGTGTTGGTAGCCATTGCAACAGATTGGGAGTTAACGATGACAAGGTGATTGACAAAGTGCCAGATAGAAGCAGAGCGTGATTTGAGATCAGCAAAGCTCTGATACCATAATAAATACGATGAAAGGTTGGATGGTGAATCAACTTGATTATCACCTGAGTAGATTAATCATTTATATACACAATTGATGTGTGTTTGTTACATACAGGTTTGAATGATTCAAAGCTACAACAACCGGATCAGGGGAGAGATTATAGGAACAGAACCTGAGAGATATCAGGAACAACTAATTACAGATAATATTCTAATACCAATCTCCTATGAGCAGGCTAGTCCAGATGTTAAGTGGGTTGACACCATATAAACAGAACTTTGGGCTCTTGAGAAAAACAACACATAAACTATGGTCTCTCTTCCTCCTGACCACAAAGTCATTGGGCGCAAATGGGATTTCAAAATTAAATACAATTCTAATGGCTCGATTGAACATTATAAGGCTTGCCTCATTGCCAAAGGCTTCACACAATAGGAAGGGATCGACTATACAGAAACCTTTGCCCTAGTAGCCAAACTCATTATTGTATGTTGTCTTTTGTTCATAGCTGTTGTTTGAAATTGGAATCTTCACCAAATGGATGTTCAAAAGCTTTTCTTCATGGAGAACTCTTTGAAGAAGTTTACATGCAACCCCTACCTGGATTTCATCGACAGGAGGAGCAGCTTGTATGTCAACTCAATAAATCCTTATACAGTCTAAAACAAGCTTCACAAAATTCGTTCAACAAATTTTCATCTTCAATATGCAAAATTGGTTTCAAGCAATCAAAGGCAAATTACTCTTTATTCACTAAAGTACGTGGTGGCTCTTTCATTGCTATATTGCTTTATGTCGATGACATGATTATCACAGAGAATAGTTAAGAGATGATCAATGACCTTAAAAGGTTCCTAAATAACAAATTTTGAATTAAAGATCTAAGTACTTTGGAGTTTTTTCTTAGGGTTGAAGTTGCACATTCTAAGGCTGGAATTTCTATTTGTTAATGGAAATACTCCTTAAACATATTACAAGAAATTGGCTTGCTTGGTGCAAAGCCTGCCAAATTCCCAATAGAGCAAAATCTCAAGCTGACTCTAACTGATGGAGAACTCCTTAAGGATCTAACTCAATATCACAAGATAGTAGAGAAGCTAATTTATCTTACTATAATAAGGCCACAAAACAATTATGTTGTCTCTACTCTTAGTCAGTTTATGCACCAACCAAGATAGACCGATCTTAATGATGTATATCGTCTTATTCGATATATAAAAGGAGCACCACACTAAGGGTTATTCTTTCCATCACATGGACAATTAAAATTGACTAAATATTGCGATGCAGATTGGGTTGGATGCTCGATTACTTGGTGATCAGTGACGGGATATTGTTTCTTCCTTGGTTAAACTCTTATGTCATGGAAAAATAAGAAACAAACAATTGTGTCTAGATCCTCTACATAAGCTGAATACAGATCTATGGAAGCTATCACTTGCGAACTTATTTGGTTGAGGTACTTGTTACGAGATTTGCATGTTGAACATCAAAAACTTGCAAAAAAAATTTGTTATAATCAAGCAACCATGCATATTGCTACAAATCCAGTATATCACGAACGAACTAAACATATAGAGCTGGATTGCCATTCAGTTCGTGAACTAATTCAAAATGGTGAAATTGAGACAACTTGTGCTCAAACAGGACATCAAGTTGCTAATATCCTCACAAAACTGTTGGGTTTCGGTTCCCTTATATATGGTAAAACCCATAAATTTGTTAAAGCCCATTTTCTTTTTAACCCATTAGGGTTAATTTTTGTATTGTCATTAAAACCAAAAATTTTCAACAGCTACCAAGAGTGAGAGAAGAGAGAGATTTTGTTCGTCCTTCAACCTTCACAAAAGGAGAGATTTGTTCACCTGACAGGTTTTTCATTTCCAGAAACTAGGAAGCCATTCACCGTTGGGTCGGTCTCATTTTTAGTATACAGTTTCAATACATATTTTTCTCCATTCTGAACGGTGAAGATTTGGTTTCGAGGTCTGGAGGTTGAGTTTTTGGATCCAAAATTGGACTGGTCTCAAGGTGTTTCCAAAATTGACGAGCTTCACCATATTCTAATTTTGATCTGTCATTTTTTGTCTGATCGGGCTGAATTTTGGTGAGCATGTTCCTTACTCATTGTTCTTTGTTTTGAAAGGTGAAGATTAGATTTGGACTACTGAAACTTTTCTGAAATTTGTTAGAACAGAAGCCTTTGTTATGATTGCTCTCTTAGTGTAGTTCTCTACTTTAATTTGTGGCTATATGAGATTGAGCCTTTGATTTATGGATTATCATGTTTGTTGATCTCTGTAAGACAGTATTTGTAATAGTGGATTTTATTTGCTTGGACCAAGAGAGGTCCCGTGATTTTTTATCCTTCACAACGAAGGAGTTTTTGCCACGTTAAATAATTATTGTGTTTTGTGATTGGTTTTTGATTTGTGCATTATTGGGGAAGCTTGTGATCATTTAGTTTGCTACCAATATTTGCTCTTTATTACTCCCAATAGATTCATTCAAGTGGAGAAAGATTTATTGATTGATCGTTGCGTGTGTTATACTCGCTTCCTTCCCAACACAGTGGTATCAGAGCCTAGTTAAATTTGTTAATTTGGTCTATTTTTGCTTGTTTGAATGATGGAGGTAAATATGAGTAAAATGATTTATTTGGATGGCACAAACTATCACACTTAGAAAGGAAAGATGAAAGATCTTCTATTTTTAAGGAAGTTACATTTGCTTGTATTTGCTACTAAAAAGCCAGAGTCTAAGTCTGATGAAAAATGGGAGTTTGAGCATCAACAAGTATGTGACTTTATTAAACAATGGGTTGAGGATAATGTATTAAATCATATTGTCAATGATACACATGTCAAGACTTTGTGGGAGAAGCTTGAATCTTTATATGCTCCTAAAGCTGACAACAATAAGTTATTCTTGCTTAAACAAGCCATACACTTGCAGTACAAAGAAGGGAGCTCAGTTCTTGACCATGTGAGTGAATTTCAGGGTATCTTTGATAGGTTGTCTGGTATGGGTGTGAAATTTGATGAGGACATTATGGGAATTTGGTTGTTGAATACACTCCCTGATTCTTGGGAGCACTTTAAAGCATCTTTGATAAATTCTACTCCTGATGGTATTGTAACCATGCAGTATGTGAAGAGTGGTGTTTTGAATGAAGAAGTGAGAAGGAGAACTCAGGAGATTTTCACATCACAGTCAGATATTTTGGTTACTGAAAGTAGGGGGAGAAGTAAAAGCAAAAGTCAAGATCATAGTAATAGAGGCAAGAGCAAGGGTAAATCAAAGTCAAGGTATGAGAACCTGGAATGCAATTATTGTGGTAAACTGGGTCACATCAAGAAGTATTGTTTTAAGTGGAAGAGAGAGAACAAAGGTGACGAGGGCAAGCAAGAAAAGAATTGAAATGATGATAACAATGATCGGGTTGCTGTTGCTACCTTAATTGATTTAGCAATTGTTCATGATAGAGATATGATTAATGTTGCTAGCAATGATATTCTTTGGGTACTTGATAGTGGTGCTGCACACCATATTGCTTCAAGGAGAGAACTCTTCACATCCTATACTCCTGGCGATTCTGGAATTTTACGGATGGGTAATGAAACTGTATCCAAAGTAGTGGGCATTGGCACTGTGACTGTGAAGACCAACCTTGGAATGAAGTTGGTGCTTAAGAATGTTAAGCATGCACCAGATGTAAGGTTGAATTTGATCTCTTGCGAAAATTTGCATCATGATGGATATGGAACAAATTTGTTTGAGCAAGGCGCGGTTTATAAAGGGTCCCTGGCTGTGGCTAGAGCGTTTAAAGCTTTAGACTTGTATTAGTTACAAACTACAATCCCTACAAATCTTGTGAATGCAATTGAGAGTGATGGCTCTTTAGATTTATGGCACAAGAGGTTAGGTCACATTAGTGAGAAGGGACTGAATATTCTAGCTAAGAAGAATTTGTTTTCTGGTTTGAAAGGTGGAGAGTTAGACACTTGTGTTCATTGCTTGGCTGGAAAACAGAAAAGGGTGTCCTTTAAACATCGTCCTCCTTCCAGGAAGGGGGAGTTGCTTGAGTTGATATACTCAGATATGTGTGGTCCTTTGAAGGGAAAGTCATTTAGTGGTGTACAATATTTTGTGACTTTTATTGATGACCACTCAAGGAAGTTTTGGGTTTGGGTTTTGAAGACGAAAGATCAAATTTTTGGTGCATTTAAAGAATTTCATGCTTATGCTGAGAGAGAAACATGCAAGAAGTTGAAATGTGTTTGCACTGATAATGGAGGAGAATACTGTAGGCCTTTTTATTCATATTATAGAGAGCATGGTATTAAACACCAAAAGACACCTCCTAAGACTCCACAGCTGAATGGCTTGGCAGAAAGGATGAATAGAACTTTGATAGAGAGAGTTATAAGTGTACTTTCAGATGCCAAACTACCTAATTCTTTTTGGGGTAAGGCATTGTATGCAATTACACATGTTATCAATCTAACTCCTACTATTGCTTTGCAAAATGATGTTCCTAATAGATTCTGGTATGGTAGAAAGCCTTCCTATAACCACTTGCGGGTATTTGGTTACAAATGTTTTGTTCATGTTCCTAAAGATGAAAGATCCAAGCTAGATTCCAAGATAAGACAGTGTATCTTCATTGGCTATGGTCAAGATGAGTTTGGCTACCGATGTTATGACTTTGTTGAGAAGAAACTTATCAGAAGTCTTGTAGAAGATCAAACTATTGAAGATATTAGCAAAGTGGAAAACAGATTCAAGGTTTGGTTGATTTAGATCCAGTTCCTTCAACTCCTACTCCTGATACAATTGGTGTTGAAAATTAGGTTGATCTTCAGGATAATACTCAAGATACAGATGAGGTTGATATTCCTGTAAATGATGTAGCTGATGATCAATATGAGGTACTTGGTGAGGAACAAGAATTTCCACTCAGGAGGTCTACTAGAGATCGCATACCATCAACTAGATATTCATCTAGTGAGTATGTGTTGTTGACAGATGCAGAGGAGCCTGAATGCTACCAAGAAGCTATTAAGAGTGGGGAAAAGGTGAAATGGGTTATAGCTATGAAAGATGAAATGTAATCCTTGTATGATAATGAGACTTTTGAACTAGTCAAGCTTCCCAAAGATAGAAAAGCCTTGGAGAATAGGTGGATCTATAGGGTGAAGCAAGAAGAGAATTCATCATCTCCACGGTATAAAGCCAGATTAGTTGTTAAGGGCTTCAATCAAAAAAAGGTGATTGATTTTGAGGAGATTTTCTCGCCAATGGTCAAGATGTCTTCCATTCGAGTTCTTTTGGATTTGACTGCTACTCTTGATTTAGAGATTGAGCAAATGGATGTAAAAACTGTTTTCCTCCATGGTGACTTAGAAAAGGAGATTCATATGGAGCAGCCTGAAGGTTTTGTGGTGAAGGGCAAAGAAAGTTATGTTTGCAAATTAAAGAAGAGCTTGTATGGTTTGAAACAAGCACCAAGGCAATGGTATAAGAAGTTTGAGTCTTTTATGATCCAGCAAGGCTACAAGAAGAC
>JANJEY010136626.1:0-14659 GCA_024703695.1 Erythroxylum cataractarum
TGATGAATGCAGAGAAAAAACTAGGTTATGATTTTCGTACCTCTGTTATGGGAGAATTATACCTTATATATGGTTTTACAGCTAGGTTTATGTTTTTACGTGTTTGCATGGAAGACTTCCTTCTACGGATGGGCCAAGGAGAACATGGGCCAGACTTGGGCTTGGTTTAGGCGTAAAACTGATCTCTGAAGAATGGACCGATCGACCTACGGGTTATTTTGACTGGATCTGGGCTCAACACAGCCGACCCGACCACACACAATAACTTAAGCTATTATGGTGAAACGATCATTTGATATGGTATCAGAGTCTTTGTAACTAAATAGTCATGAGTTCAAATATTATCACATACTTTATTCAACACAAGGTAGAGTGAATTTGTGCAAGTTTCAAGCCTAAAGGACTTTCACTTGAAAAAGTGTGTTAGTGAATATATAAAACTAATTAAGTTGATCCTACATAACAGCTTAAATTATTATGGTTAAACTGTTATTTAACATTAACTGAATTATTTAATTTGGTTTGTTTTATTCTTAACTTCTTCTGCGAACAAATTTTGTTGGATTAATCGAAATAGACTTTTAGTATTAAAGAAAATGTAGATAAAAGGGTTGCTTAGTTTAAGTAAGTTATGAAAGCGTCGTTAAAAGACTTCGTAAAGAATCAATGGCTTCAAAATCCTATTTTTGCCGGTTAGTGTAACTTCAAGTAGATTAGGAAATATGGTTAAATTCTAACGCTCTTCCCAACTTAAGCAGACCAAAAAATAGTCTTAAACAGCTCTATCTTGTTCTTTCCTTCCTTTATAAAAACAAAAATCTGTCACTTCCATTGAACTTTGCGGTAAGTAAGTTTCCCTGCTCCAATTGCCGATTATTTGTTCAAATAGTGTTAAAACTTCAAATTTGCTTCTTTGTTTACAACTTCCATATGATATATAGATCAAATCAACGATTAAAACAATATATATGTCAATTTCTACAGTTTTGGCCATTCTCGTTTGTCAATTGATATATCAACTATTTTTTACTGATTGGATCAGCAAATAGAGTGTTTTGTTCCGGTGGCTGAAAAATTAGAGGAAAAAAAAGTATTTGTGTCTAAAAGTTATTACAAATTATTCAATCTGTCATATTTTATTATTGCTTTGACTAGAGAAGAGAGAAATATAGATAGAGATAATAATAAAGACCAATAAAATATAAATTCAATAAACCCGGAGTAAAAAAAAATACTTTAATTTCGTCAAAAATTTAACCCATTTGAAACCTTTTTCTTTTATGACATTTTATGTTTCATATCAGTATCGTCATTTTTTAAAATTATTCTATTTTTTGTTTAATAAAATAAGTATCAATGGATTTAGTATTGAAAAATACAAAATCAGTCACTAAATTATTTTATTTTTATAATGTTAGATTCAAAGATTGTGGTAAGCAGGAAAGTTTCGAGTTGCATTTATTATACTTATCAATACTTTGATTATATTTTGTGATTAAGAAAACTAAATCGTTAAATTAACAGTTAATTTTACTAAAAATTTTTACATAAACTGATGATGTCATTTGCTTCAAATCATTTATATTAATCAACTGTCAATTAATCACTGATGGAATCAGTTAACAACTGATTCAATCCGCTGATTGTCAAACAGAGTCATTATTTTTAATTCCCAAGTTTAGAAATTTCAATTTGACACGTATAATTTGATAGTCAATTCGTTAAATTTGTACTAAAAAATTGTATACAAATTCTATCGTTATTAAAAAAGAGATGATAAAATATAAACTGAAAAAAGTGCTCTTTCTCAAACAAAATAATATATCTAAAAAAGACCAAATTTTTGAAATTTTTTAGATTTATTATCAAACTTTTTAAAATTTTAAACTTGATGACTAACTTTTCAAAATTTGTATAAACTAAGCATTAATTTTTAGTTGTGATCAATAAATAGACATCTATATTTTTTTATCATACTGATATAAATATTAAAAATTGTAACTAAATTAAAAATTTAAAAAAAATTTGACATTAAATTAAAACAATTTAAAATATTAAAAATTTTAATATTTTTATCCCTTTTCAGATTTTTAAGAGAATTCTTTTTTGTTTTGATTTAAATGGCGTGAAAAATGTTTTACATATTAAATTATGAAATTTTATTCACAAAATGTATGAAAATCAATGGCTATTTTAATTATAAAAGCACAAAATTTTAAGAGTTCTATTTCATTTTTTAAATGTGAAAAATGCTTTCAACGTATGCGATTGTGTACACAAATTTCTATGAAATTTAACAACTATTTTGATTATAAAAACACAAAATACACAAATCTTCAAACAATTGGAAAGTTGGGTATGGGCCTGGTGCAATGATGAAGATGATAAGAAATAATAAGGATTACTTTGACGGAGAAAGGGAAACTGTACAATTACCAAATAGCACGACTCTTCACACAGAAGCATGTCTACTCTTTACTCCTCATAATTAAAGGGTAAAGATGATAATAACAAATGGTTCTTCCCAAGGAAGTAATAATGGTGATTCTAGTCTTGGGTAGGTTGGACACAAAAAGAGACATAGAGCTAAGGAACATTTTGGTACCATAAAAGGTAGGTATTGGCTATGCCCTATTTTGGTGTTATTGGTCGTATATTGCTTCACCCAATCAGTAAAATCCCTTCCCCTTCAAGCCTATGTGAAAAGGAAAAAAACAAAAAAACAAAAGGCATAAAAGAAGTAAATAAGTGGTTTGAATTAGGTCCTAAAATACTTTGCTCTTTTTTCTTTTAATCATTAGTATAAGAACTCCTTTTGAGGAAACAAAAGTTCTTGGTAATTAAACTTAAAGTCTGGACTTATTCATATTGTTTAAATTGAATTAGTAACTTATTTAAACACATAATTTTTTTTACCAGAGAGCTCGCTTTTTCGAGTGATTTACATAATGTATTTAGTGATGAAACATACTCTTAGACTTTAACACCACATTTTAACCAAAAACTTTAAAACATTAAGTTTACGAGTCATTTTCAGCGATATATCCTTCACTAGCTTTATTTCTTTCCAACATGATATTCTTATTTACACTTGACATCTCAGCATAATTTGCATATTTATTCATTAAAAAATAATTATTGTATAAATTTTCTAATATAAAAATACCAGATATTATATGTGAGCTACTTCTAAATTTTTTAATAATTAAACTTAAAGTTTGGGCTTGTAAATGTTAATTAAAATCAATAATTAAAAAAATTCAACTGATTCAATTGTAAAAATTTTAAATCGTTTAATTTTATGAATTTTTCATTTTTTGGTTCGATTTACGTTAATAATTTTTGTTATTAAAAAATAATCAATTTATTAGATCAATTTTTGTTAATTAACAAATTTTTATAAAACAAAATAAATCTATAAACTTTTTATCTAATAACTTATTTTAATTAAAACTTAAATTTTTTAATAAATAAGGACAATATTTTTTAATCATATTTTAAATTCTATAATTTTATTTAATTTTTAACCGATTTAAGATGAACCTTTTTAACCTTAAATCTTTTGTCTTATCCGACTAAATTCTTTTTCGGTTTTTAAAGAATTGATTAAAATGAGTTCATTGTTTTTCAAAATAGTGATCATAGATTTTGCCAATATAAAGAAAATCCTACAAGTTATCATATAAGTTAAAACTAGCTTTTTAAAATGTCTGATGGTAATAATACGGAAAAGAATACATACAAAACGAAAGGGTTGTACCCTTTTTCCCCAATGCTCGAGTACTCTCTGAATCTTGTACTTGAGTGACCAAAATTCAAAGGCCAAAGGTATTTGACAATTAGTGCAACAAAATTATGGTCCTTGGAATTAATTTAATTTCTTCTTTCCTTATGTCTCAACTTTAACGTGGCAACGCTATTGAATGCCACTTTAGTGATATACTTCTTTTGATGATGCTTATTGGAATTATTGAATCGCTTTAATACCTCATGATTTTCTCTTTTCTAAAAGCTTTTCCCTTTCTTTTTGTCTTTCCCCCCTTCTTTGAAACATGGGCTAGAAATTAGAGCTTTTTGGGATTCAATGTGCTTTTGGGTTGCAATTCATCACCTTTAATGACTTGAGAGGAAAAGTTTCACACTTTACATAATTCAAGGATTTGCAAAGATGCCATACCTTCATAATTTCTAATTGACAATCCTAGGCTTTTTGACAATTTTGACATTTTCTGGTAAATAACTTAATTAAACTTTAAGTAAGATTTGAACCATGAACATTTTTATTCAAATTGAAATTATTTTATAAAGTCGGTCCTACTCATTGTTATTTTTATTGTTAGTCCTATTTATTTATGTATTTATTAAATTTTTAGTTACATAAATTTTTTCTGTGTTAGTTTCATTCTTATATTGTCTCATTTATATGTGGGTATATTGAAAATATCATTTTTATTATATAAAGATAAAGTTATGTATAATCAGACTTTTTTAAACTCTACTTCATTGTAAATTTTGGGATTGAGTGATGATGCCAACATGGTGTACTGCAGCAGATGGAAAATGACATAAGAGTGTTTCCAAGGTATAAATTTGCAGTCTGCGGTTCAATTCAGCCGTGCTTTGTGCAAGAAATTGAACTTAAAAGAGCAGAGTAAGGGTAACGAGTAATCACCATCTATTCACGAAATTTTAGAAAATACGAGAGAGGAAAAGGATAGATGGACGTCGTACTACTAATTAAGCCTGACAATTGTCATTTTCCATCAACTTTGTTACATCACACAAGCGCGTTCGATGGTTTTTAACCGGGCGGACCTCTTGTTTATCTTTCCTTTCTGGTAGCTGGAGAGTCACATCTCATTCTGTGTTGCAGTACCTAAATCATAATGGCAACACTTTTAACACATTCACCCTATGCTGAATCAGCAGTGCGATGGATGGACAGGGTTGTATTATTAATTTATAATATCTAAACAGATAAATTAAATTGAGATATATTGAATTTGATTTTAACAATATAATTTATTTTAATAACTCATAAATTCGATTTTTAATTTTAAAATATAGTATCCCACTTTTTAAATAAAAATTCAAAATATACAAAGAACATTTAGATTTATTTATATTAATTGATTGACTATATATTATTTTAAAAAAATTAACGCGCATAATATACAAGACTTTCCGCTTTGTAAGAATAAGAGAATGATCACCAACAATTTGAATCTATGATGTTTTGATCACATAGGAGTAACTTTTCCTAATTACTCAAAAGCTCTCCGTTGTATATAATTTTTTTTTATAAAACCTTAATTTTGATGAAATAAGAAAATATACTAACTTACGAAATAAAAATAAAATATTATCTTATAAGTATTCTTATTATTTCTTAATAAGCTTAAGCACAAGTTTTTATATTATTTCAAATTAAGAAACAAGGCATTAAACTAAAGCTTCTAATTTGAAATAATACCAAATGCAAATTATATTATATGAAAATTTTAATACAATATAAAACTTAAGCTTCTATTTTAAATATAATTTTAAAGACCTATTTTGTAAATTATCGATAACTATAGTAGTTCTAGAGGTGTGGTAATCCATGTGGTGGTAAAAACTTTGAACGAGCCACTTGTCCGTTGCCTTCTTCCAACCCACGAGCCACAACACGATGTGCTTTAAGCATCACGCACTTTACGCCAGCTTGGGTCGAGGCTGTTCTTTAATGTAAGCATCACTTTTTAGCTTTAGGTCCCTAGACTTTGATAACAAATCTACAGAAAGGAAGACGACAATTCAGTTGATAGAGGGACCATAAAGTAAATCAAATAACCTCATGTAATTCACCGTTCACGTGAATGCTGCTTTTAGAAAGCACAATAATTCCAATCAATTTGCTCTTTAAAGTTCATTATTCACATGTTAAGTTGACAATTATTTCACTTATCCGTAAAAATTTCAATATACACATGAAGATATCTAAGTTGAAAGTAATTCCACTAGGTTATGTTTGGTTAGCTACAGGGTTTTTAATTGAATGAAATAATTTATAATATAATGAAATATAATTAGATGTAATATTACAAAATTGTTGTTTGAGAATAATGAAATGGTTCATAATGTAATATAGTGAAATGTTGTTTAAATGAATGGTTTATAATATAATATTATGTAAAATTATTTATCATTTTACATTCAATCATAAACTTCTTAAATTGAAGGTTTTTCAATTTTACTATTTTAGATAGAATGAGACGTAATATGAACCATCTTCTTCTATTCCATCTCATTTCATTTTATTCTATTATAAACCTTCATTTTAAATGATGGAATAATATTATATTACATTACATTATATTAATAAACTCTAACCATCCTCTTGGAGTAAATGATTAATAGATCCAACATTTTGAATTGAATTAAGAGCTTTAAATTTTTAATTATTTAATTGAAGATTAAAAAAAGGATAATTATAAAAATATAATATTAATCCAATTTTATAATATTATTTCAAACTTTAAAATGTAGTGTAAACTTTTAATTTTTAATAAAATAGTTAATTACGTGACGAGTCACCTCAAATTAATATTTTTATTATATAATTGTCATATATTATATTTGCATCACCAAGAACTTTTATTATTTGATAAACAAAGAAGTTAAAACTCAAAAGACTCTTAAGGTATGTTATCTTAGATTTGAGGGTGTCATTTTCAATGATTAAACAAAGAACTTAAAACTCAAAAAGCCTCTGGTTAGGCCACTAATAAGCTAGGGGTGCTACAGCTACTACACTTAAAAATTAACCCCATCTACTATACAACCACTTCAACCAACAAAAAGATAAGGGGAAATGTCAATATCAATGTCGACACTGCCTTATCTTTCTCCATGTAACCGGCCCCACTTGTTGGCCTACCAAAGAATCCCTTCAAAACTTTCAGAATGTAAACCTAGTCAAATCTATCTACATGGACATCTTACCTCAATTTTTGTAATTATCCCTTAAGGTTACCAAATTTCAACCGTTGAAGGACCCACTTGATTTTTTAGAGAATGTTACATCTAGCGATAACAAAAGTAGGCCCAATTGAGATTGACCAGACCAAGAGTTAGTAGGCCCAATCTAGTTCAAAGTTCGAAAATTTTATATAAACAATATTACTTTGAAAAAATTTTAAAAATTAAAAAATAAATTTAATCAAATTTAAGTTCGAACTTAAAGTTTTAGACTCGATCAAACTTTAGATTAAGTTTAAATTTTAACGCATAATATTAAGTTCATTTCAACTAAATGCAAAATTTCAAGCTCTAACTTAAGCAGGCTTGAATTTATTGTCATCCTTCATCATCATCATCATTATCACTATGTTTGAAATCTCGCAATAAAACAGGGTCTGGGAAGGTTTGATAGTACGTAGTAGTCTTACCCTTACATAATAGAGAGGCTACTTCCAGTGGATCCGCATGTAAATAAGATAATATAATAATGATGCAGGTAACGGAAACAATTCAAAATATCAAAAATAAATGAAAATAAAGTAATATGGGAGAAAAAAAACTAAATAGAAATAATAATATAAATATCCAAATCTCAAGATAAAGCTAAAATAATCAAATTCCATAATTATGGGATATCCTAACTAAATAGAAATATCCTAAAAAGATACAAAAATCCTAAAATAGCTAACTTAATCATATTATCCCACAAGCTCCTTCATCCTTGTTCCAAAAAGTTGAATCTCCAATTATAAGGGCCCCCAGTCGCAAGCCCGACCACCGTTGGAGGATTGAATCACAGTTTGATCTTGGGTAATACCCTAACAGAGCGGTCCACTACCTCCTTGATGTTGTCAGGAGTCGAACCTAGAACCTTGTTCCAACTAACCTTGTTAGTTTGTCAACTAAGCTACCCGTGCGGTCACAAGCTCCTTCATCCTTATTCGACACAAATGATATTCATAAGTTTTGACGTGTACTTATTTTGTTTAATAATCGAAATGAATTACAAATTTCTTTATAATTTTTAATTTATACATTCTTCATCCCCATTTTTTATATGGACATGTGTACTTCACCAAAGCCAACTTTTCTTGGGAGTAAAGCGGTTGGATTCTTGCTTCGAGAGTGCTACTTTTTAACTAGGTGCAGCCAAACTAGGCATCGATTCTTACATTTTTTGTCCTTTATTTGTTCTTTTCATCGGTTCACTACTAACCTGTATGGGTTTAATTTGCTTGCGAGTATTTTCATGGTGGTGTTTTCGTGTTCTGCGTTGAAATAGTCTTATGTTCTTGCTCGGAAACACATGCGGCCATGTCTTACTTTGGAGGTTGGAGCACTCTCTTTTCTAAGAGTGTCTCAATCTTCTCTATATATTTTATGGAGACCTTATATGAATACGTGCACAAGATTTAATAAAACAGGAATAATGGAACTATCCCTTATTTTGGTGGTTGATATAAATAATCGCTGGATGCTTAAAAAAAGATTCCCTGATTCAATCGATGGTAAAGTTGGTGTTCATTTCTTAAATTGTTATGATTTAATTTTAAAAATATTAAATTATAAGAAATTCTTAAAGAATAAATCAAATTACATTTAATTGTTCAAATTTCTTATTTTATAATTAGAGTATTAATTGACTTCACCATTTCTTAACAAGTTTTTTTTTTTAATTGATCAAAGTAAGAATTTCAATAAGACAGAAATTTGAAAAAGTTTAAAACTGTGTAATCTTATCCCTAATTAATAAAGAGATTGTTTTATAAAATACCCATTTTATTGAGATAATTTATCAAGGCATGTGTTTTTAAGTACTGGTTATGTTGATCCTATTAAAAGCTCCTGAAAAGGGATCTATAATATGGGATCTGGTTTGGGTGGATTAACCAGCTTACGTGGTTGCGGTTCAGAGCTTGACCCAAGACAAATTAGTATTGTGTCATTTGGTCTGTTAAGATGAGGTTGCGACTCGAACCCCTGACCAAATGGTTTTGTTGCGTTGAGACGCACGCTTAGCTCAGTGGTGAGAAGCGTGCGTCTCAACGCAACAAAACAAAAAAGGAGCCTTTTTGATTTGGGTGGGTTAACCGGCTTACGTGGTTGTGGTTCAGAGCCCGACCCAAGACAAATTAGTATTGTGCCCTTTGGTCTGCCAGGGTGAGATTACGACTCGAACCCCTGACCAAAGAGTTTTATTGCGTTGAGACGCACGCCTCTCACCACTAAGCTACAACACAATACTAATTTATCTTAGGCTGGGCTCTGAATCGCAACCACATAAGCCGGTTAACCCACCCAAACCAGGATCAATTCCTTTATTTCTGTTTCTGTGTATCACCTTGAGTCCGAGACTATCCATCCATCATTGTATATCATAAAGGATAGAGGTCCTGCTTGCTTAAATGGTAAGTAAAATTTAATAATGTTTTATTCGATTGCTATATAAACATTGCACAGGTTACAGATGGAAGACAAAAACACTCGCATATCTTCACAGACTTGCTATCTTTTCTTGAAAAAGCAAGTCCCATATGTTGAAACATACTTGTCTGTCTCTAAAAGCATATCATACTAGGTCTACTTTCTCTTACAACTCTGCCCTACATTGATACAGTTTTGCACATCATTAAGGAAACAAAGTTACCAGGACGAAATTAAACTACCAGATAAGTGAAGCAAGCTGCAAATGAAGTGATCTCGCCAACCTTTTCGCGAAATTGGAGACTATCCTTGAATGATGAGGTTCATAGCCAAGTGACACTGGGCGTAACTTAATAGCTTTCAGCCTAGGTTTTCCTTTTCGATATGAAAAAGAATCTCTCCAGCAGCAACCGTATTGTAGAACCAGTGACCGAAAGGAAAGCAAATAATAGATAACCGGAGACAGTAAATGGAAAGCGCAATGAGGTCACCTAAGGGACGGTTATAACTTGGATAGATTGCAGCATGTCTGAAACAGCGATAACAAGATCACCTGATTTGATCATTCCCCTAGCCTTGAGCAATGAAAATGTTCTATGGAGATTGGTTTCCATATCATCGGTGAAGCTCAGACGAAAAGGTATCAAGCCCCACTGTAAGTTGAGGCGCCTCCGCAGAGATGTCGTGGTTGTAAAGGCAAAGATTGGGCAGTCAGGTCGGCATCGTGACAACAGAGATGCCATGTGGCCTGTCTTAGTGTAAACAAAAAGAGCATCCACCTCTAAGTTGTTAGCTGCAAAACCACAAACCATAAAGCATCAGGATCCAGTTAAATTACTAGATAGAAGCCAACTGACAAAAGTTATTCACATGTTTAGAAAAAATCAAGAAAATACAAAGGTAAAGAGTAGGAAGGGGGTATTCCAAGTCAATAAAATCACTTAACAGGCAATTTAGTTAGGCATGTACCTGATGAGTTCTTAAAAGAGTCACTTAAAAGTTAAAACTTGCACAGAAAACAGAATGGCTCAATTAATAAGAAAACAACAAGAAGCAAATACTTATCACAGCATTTCGAGTCAATCTTTTCGCTTTAGGAACACCAACAGAAGTTAAAATCATTGTCTTTTCCACTAAGTGAACTACTGTATCACACAGCACAATGAATTATCGCAGGCATTACATATGTGCTCCACAAATGGTCTGATAATATTTTGAGGGCATATTGTTAAAAAAAAAAGAACTTTGTGCTGAGGTCCAATTAGCAGAGGGGGAAATTTATTTGTCAAACTTATAGAGCAGAAGAAAAAAAAGAGCCATAGGCTCAGGAGGGTAAACATAGAGCAAAGGCTCAAGTTCTGGGAAAAGTAATTCCATCACAAGTTTGAAATTTCTTTTGTGTTGGAAAGTAGAGACATTTAGCACTAAAGATACTTACCCATCTTGGCAGCAGACTTGCACATCTCTTCAGATATCCTATCAGAAAATGCGGATCCTACAGATGGGAGCTCCATAGCTTCATGCCGTTTCCCTTCTCTCCACCACCTTTCAATTCTCACACTGACAGTTCTTAGAACAGACAGTGCCTTCTCTGGGAACTGGCCCATGGCAGACTCTCCAGAGAGCATCAAAGCATCTGCTCTTTGTCTAACTGCTTCAGAAACATCAGCTACTTCAGCTCTAGTGGGCGTAGGGTATTCAATCATGGATTCAAGTAGTTGAGAAGCAACAATGACAGGCTTATTCAGCTGTCTGCACACTTGAACAATCTTTTGTTGGGCTGATGGAACCTGTTCCAATGGGATCTGAGCTCCAAGGTCTCCTCTTGCGACCATTGCTCCATCTGATGCCTGGATGATCGCTTCCAAGTTCTTCAATGAGTCTATACTTTCTATCTTTGCAATTACAGCTATATCACTAAATCAAAAGACGAGACCGATAAGGCCCTAAAGGTAATGAAACAAATCATTTTAGTAGTAGAGGAAACTAATACAGCAAAATTTCAGTATCACAATAAACAATCATCAAGAGAATAAAAACAAAACAGAGAGCAGAACAACTACTTAATGTGATAGATTATGTGTCATCAATGAAATGTTAATACAAGTTGAAAATCTAGCATAGTTTGTTAAAAGTGCTACCTATCAAGAGAACGTGCAGCTATGTAGCTTTTAAGATGAGTGATCACTTCTGCTGATTTGACAAATGAAATTGCAATAAAGTCAACACCCTCTGCAATACCAAAATCAATGTCCAGCCAATCCTGCATTTAGTTAGAGATTGAGATTTAGTGGATTGAGATGAAGCACAGACAGGTACTAGTGAGTAAATCCCTTGATGTATCCGCCAATGCAATTCTGATGGTGAATATGACTCGAAATCAATTCATATGAACTTACTCTGGAGTTACACTTAAAGTAACTTCCTACTCCATTATCAAAGTTAATCAGTATACATAAATTACATGATTGCCAGTTGAAAATGATATCCAGGTAAGATGAATCAAAAGCAAAGCCAATATAGATTTAAAACGCACACAAAATGCTCTCATTAAACTTCCTAATTATTTGTAAAGCAGTTCACGGTGTACACACAATACAGATTAAAGTGAGATTATAGTGGTAGTGGGAGTGCATCCAACTATACAAAACACATTCGGATCATGCCATATGGTGGTTAAGGAAGAACACAAGACTTTCATAAAGTGAAAAGTCACCTTAGATATTAATGATTGTAACATTCGAAGAAACCCATTGGTGAAACATAAAACAAATAGAAGGGACTTTTATCTTCACCGTACCATTTCAGTTATAACCTTCAATCATAACAACCCAAACTTTCTTCAGAAAATCCATTTGAACATGTATTTCAGTAATGTCGTAATTTATTCTTCCCCAGCATGGAAAGGAAAAAAATTATGAGAACTGAAAATGAGATTTTGACAATAAAAACCAATAAACAACAATACAAAATCATTCACATTCAGAATAGTTGAAGATCAAATCACATTCAGAAGAAATGAAATTTTCTAGAGGCGATGAGCATCACTGGCCTTGGAAGAAATGGTGGGAAGCATGGCATTGCGTTCTCTCACTAAACTCCCATCCCTCCAAAAGGTCAAATTAGCTCGTGGCAGCAACAAACCAGGATCAGTACACCGGCACTTAACATCAGGACCAATTTTCTCGATCACATCAAACCTCACCATTCCACCATCCACAAGAAGCTCATCCCCAACTTTCACATCTGAATCAGACCAATTAGTTCTTTACAGAGACTAAAAAACTTGACATTCATATCATTGCACAAAAGTACGATGAGCATAGAATTTATACCCTCAGCAAAACCATCATAGCTGACATTGATAGTGCGTTCGGGGCGAGGCAAATCAAAGGCTCTCACAGTGAAGGTCCATACTTCACCATCCTAAGAAGAAGAAGAAAAGAAAAAACTAAATTTTTAGTTGGATTTTCAAGTTGAGTCAAATGAAACCGCAGTTAAATAAGAAAGACCTCGGCTTTAGCAGAGGAAGCACCGGCGAGATCACCCATGTGAATCTCGCTACCTTGAGTATCCATCATAATAGCAACAGCATAACCTTTCTCTTGGTTCAAACGCCTGACGCGATCGATGACTCGCTTGTGCCAGTCGCGAGTCCCATGGCACATATTTATCCTTGCGACGTTCATCCCTCCAAAAGCCAACGCTTCCAGCTGCTCCGACCCGCATGTGGCCGGGCCGATGGTGCACACCAGCTTTGTCCTCCGGGTGCTCCTGAAGCCGTTCTCCTTCAGCTCCGCCTCGGTGACGGCGTCCACTTCAATCGATGGGATGACGCCGCCGGTGCCGTTGGTGGAGGAGATGAGGACTTGAGGAGAAACAGAGTCGGGATCAGAAACAGAGTTGGGATCAGAAGGGGCTACTGAGGCTTTAATGGTGATGGGTTTGGCGGAGAAAGTGCGAGGGAAGTGGTGAGTTGGGATGGGTAAGAAGGGTTTGAAGTAAGTGGTGGGAGTGAAGCAATGGAGAGATCGCAACATGGTTGCTTGTTATTGTGTTAGTGAAGTGGACACCGAAACTTTTGTCTCCTTTGCTTAGCTAATTAGCTTCGCTGGGGGGACAAAACCGATCCAGTTAGCTCCAGGGGCTTGGGTGCCATGGAGTCTCCGCCGAACTAGTTAACAGGCTTGCTCATGCTCATCACCTAGTCCCTCTAGATTTTAGTCGTACATTTTGTCCCATCTGAGATATTTTCTCTTGAATTTAACATAAACATTATGGAAGCTTCCTTACTAATTATTTAACTTAAAAGACTATTTAGTGTAGATTGTTATTAGATCAATTCAGCGGACTTTCCAATTGAATCTATGCTTATCTTTACATTCAAAAAGATAGAATCGTCCACTTCAGATGTTCTTATACTTTGACTCGACAAAATAGTAAGGTGGTAAATTACGATTTGATCTCACTTGACTTATCTGAAAGACGACTCAATGTTTGATGTGCACAAAGAACAACCACATTGAATGAGCTCTTATATTATTACTGTCGGAACTCGAATCTAAGATCTTATACTCAACCTTTTTTTATTTGATAATTAGTTGACCTACTAGGGGGAGGAGAGAGTGGGAGGTCTTCAAAAGGACTTGCAAAGAAGCTCCAATTAGGGATTTGTAGAAATTTGCCACTTATGTCTATGGTAGCCAACCTTAGTTTAAAAGATTGCCAGAGAGTGAGTCCATGTTGGAGTTGTGATACTTGCACCAAACCACCTTATACCAAATATTTTAATTAGTTAACAATAACACAAAATATTTTAATTCATTATTTACCACATCAATCACATAATAATTAAGCATAAATTAAAAATTGTTTATAGTATTCTTAATATTTGATACTAAACATTAATATAACTATTAACTTCTATAATTACATTTGTAGTGCTTACATACTAAATACGCACAATCAATAATTACATTCTTATTTTATTATCATTTTATTCATTTTTAATTACTGATTAATAAGCGAGACTTACAGGTCTAGTATTGAGCTTTATCAAAAGTTAATAGCCTTATTTGTGTGAGAAATCTTTATTAGGGTATCATTTACATATTGTAATAATACTATCTCATATACATATAGAGTAAATAGTGTCTGAATTGCCTAAATTAGTATGAATAAACTAATATATATATATATATATATATATATATATATAGGTTTGTTATTAGAT
>JANJEY010136659.1:0-14645 GCA_024703695.1 Erythroxylum cataractarum
ATATGCTCTTACTCAATTTAACATGCTAATTGTTCACATTAACATGTTAATTAAGTCCTCAAAATCATAAAATAAATCAAAGTCTCAAAATTCCTTAAATCATGCTTAACTTAGGACATTTTTCATATCCTTAAATTGAAGGAATTTGCTAAAACTTCCTTCTAGATAAATGTTCCTTATCGTCTTAATTTTCTAATGACACCAAAATCATTCAATTTGGTTCAAAAATCTGAAAGTTATACCCAAACATTCCCGAACTATTCTTATACTGAAACAATATTTTGTACTCAATTTTCATCCAAAAATTTTGACTTTCTTAGAGACTGAATTAGAACTCACTTCCTTCAGAACATTTGTAGCCATATTTCTCTGGTTTAATCCATGTTAAGAATCGTCTCATTTGGATAAATAGAGAAAAAGTTATAGGTAAAACACCGAAGCATGCGCAATGAACATGTTCCAACTACATTTTCCAGCTTATGACTTCTAACTTTTCACATACAATTTTTCTAACTTCCAAGAAAAGTTTGGGGTCCAAAAATATAAGAGTTTTTCCAAAATGGTGTCTTACTTAATGAGATTAAGAAGACCTTGCTATGTTTAATCCCTAAAATTCCTAACCCGGCTACTTGGAGTGATTTCAAACCTATATCATGTACTAATTTTCTCTATAAGATCATCGCCAAGGTTTTGGTAAATAGGTGGAAAGATGTTCTTCACTTATCAAGGTGCTTTTATGAGTAGTAGACATATTGGGGATAATATCCTTTTATTGTAGGAGCTTTTGAAAGGGTATATTCAAAGAAGAAGCCCTCAAAACTGCACTATTAAAGTGGATCTACAAAAAGCTTTTAATAGTGTTAACTGGATATTCTTGCTACAGACTATGGAGTTTATGAAATTTCCCCATAAGTTTATCAAATGGATTCAAGATTGCATTACCACTGCCTCATATGGAATAATGATTGATGGAAGCCCCACATAGATGTTTAAAGGCAAAAAAGGACTTAGGCAAGGGGATCCTCTTTTCCCTTACCTATTCCTTATTTGCATTGAGGTCCTCACCCTTATGCTGAAACATAACACTTCATCTGATTCTAACTTTAGTACCATTCTAAATGTAAGAAGCTTTCACTAACTAGCTTATGTTTTACAGATGATCTTATTCTTCTAAGTAGGGAAAATGTTCCTTCAGTTTCTCTACTGATGAGTACTCTCTATAGTTTTAAGGAGTTGTCTAGACTAAGTATCAAATTTCACAAAAGCTATTTCTTACTATCCAAAAGTGTTGCTCACCTATCAAATTCTTTGTCACAAGTAACTGGCATGGAAAAGCAAGATCCCCTCTCTTATATTTGGGCATTCCTATCTCTTCCAGGAAACTAAGATTTGGAGAATGTCTTCCTTTAATATAAAATTTTCATAAAAGATTGAAGTTTTAGACTAATAAAACCATGTCCTATGGAGGTAAACTTCAATATGTTAATGCAAGTTTACTAGTGCTCTTACATCTTCCTCTCTAAAGAACTTATTAAAACTACGGAAAAAATGATGAAGCAGTTTCTATAAGGTAAAAGAAAAGGTGATAAAGGAATTGCAAAAGTGAATTGGAAGCATATTTGTCAATTGAAGGAGGTTGGTGGGTTAGGTTTGGAGTCAACTAACAAGAACAACAGATTTCTAATGATCAAGAGAATTTGGAGAATCCTAAGTGAAAAACAATCATTATGACTTAAATGGATTCACATCCATATATTAAAAGGTGAGAGTTTTTGGACTCTATGAATTAAAGACAATTACTCTTGGTTCTTCAACCAAATCCTCATGTTGAGGGAAGATGTTAAGTAGCATATTACATGTCAAATTGGGGCAGGAGATAAAATCTCTCTCTGGTATGATAACTAGACAGGTTAAGGGCCTTTAATTCATAATTAGTTGGCAAGATCATTATTGGGAAGGATCTCTAAAAGAGCTAAGCTTCACGAGATAATTAGAAATGACAACTGGTTGCTTTCCTTAGAAGAATTAAGACTTTTGCCCATTCCTCAATACAAAAGCCTCAGGGAGAATGATATATACTTATGGGATGGGGTTTCTGTATCAAAAATCACTAATAAAAAAGCTAAAATGTTGTTGGATAGGGCAGATACAAGATTAGGGTGGTGTTCCTTGATTTGGAGCAAGGCTCTTTAACCTAACGCCAAATTTCTTCTTTGTTTAACTATGTTGAATAGGCTCAGCACTATGGATAGACCGAAATTCCTATCATCTTCTAAACATTGTATTCTTTGCAACCTAGAGGAGGAGATTAAGGATCGTCTATTCTTTGAGTGTGGTTTCTCTAAAGAGGTGTGGTTTAGAATATCTAGTTTATGTGTCACTAGTAGAGGTGTGGTTTAGAATACCTAGTTTATATGTCACTGGTACTAGTTGTTACAGTCTCATAGATATATTACTAGAGATATCTTAACTGCATATCTCTAAATATGATAAGGAAATATTTATGATCACAGTTGCAACTTGTCTTCAAGCATTTTGGAAAGAGAGAAACAATCGAAGGTTTAAAGGAAGATTTAACAACCTACTTGTTGGACCCCAAACTTTTCTTAGAAGTTAGAATTATTAAATGAAATTAAATGAGGAATTGGTGGCGATTTATTCATGTGCAAAGAAAAAGAAAATTCTTGAATTTGAAATGATATACAAGATGAAGGTAGTGAATTTAGTAAGTTGATTGAATAATAAATTTTGGTTTTTTTTATGATTATGAGATTTTTGAGTAAAATTGTATGTTTAAGGTTACTTAGTAGTGGGTGAAAATTTCAGGAAATTATTTTTTGACAACTTCCAGGTATAATTGACATTAAATGTGATTGTATTGAAAATGAGGAGTAGAAGGAGTAGAAAGAGTGATCTTGGTATGAGTCGTGATAAGGAAAGATTTAGAAATAAAATTAGTAGTGATCTGGAAAGTGTTCACTGAGTAGGCTTCTGTCTGTTAGCCATAACTTCACCTCTAGTTGTCCAAACGAGATGATTCTTAATTTGGATTAAACTAGAAATATATGGCTACATTTTTTGTGAAGACATCGAATTTCAAATCTATCTCTAAGAATCTCAAAAGTTGCCATGAAGTTAAGAATTTGGTGTAGTATGTTGGTGTATGAATGGGAAGTTCGTCTTCGGACTTTAGGGGAAAATTTGGGATTGATATAAATATATTTTGGTAAAGTTGCCTTCTGGAAAGTTGTATATCTTTATGTTATCTTTCTAACGGTATATAGTATGAAAATTTTAGATATTAGAGTCAAAAGTTATGATCCTTATAAGTGGAGACGTTCTGGGCAAGAAAAGCAGACGATAGAAAGTGAAAGGAATAAAAGCAGACAATAGAAAGTAAAAGGAAGAAAAGCAGACGATAGAAAGTGAAAGAAAGAAAAGTGAACGATAGAAAGTGAAAGGAAGAAAAGTGAACGATAGAAAGTGAAAGGAAGAAAAGAAAACGATAGAAAGTAGATGGAAGAAAAGTAAACGATGCAAAAGTGAGACGATACTGAAGTTAGACGATAGAATTGGCCTTTGAGGTTATCATAAAAGTTATAGATCTAGAAGTCCTCTTTCCAATTGTCTAAAATTGAAGTCAATCTAACATCTGTAACAAAAGTTATGGCATTCGTACTGAGATATGAACATTTCAAGTTAGGGCATAAACGTGTTGGAGTCTTTTGGCCATAACTTCTTCTCTAGGCCTCCAAATGAACTAATTCTTGAACCATGGGATTCGTAAGACTTTTCTCTACATCTCCTCCAATAATTGAAGCTATCTGAAATTTATGGAGAGAGATTGAGTGAGACGGGTATAGTGAGTGTGTTCTTCAATCTTATGAACTGGTGTTATCTCACTGAACATGCTTCAGTATTTTGGCGATATCTTGATCTGTAGAGATCTGATTGGGTTGATTTTTGTTTCAAATTAAAATAAAGACATGGAGCTACAACTTATCTAGAGGAATTAAATTTCAATTTGGGCCTTAAGATTTTCAATTTTTGGACCGAATTCGGGCATAGTATTCAGTCTTAGTTAAATGTGAGTCCTCCATGCGGTTTTGTTTTCGAATGTTGGACTTCGGAAGTGGGGTCCAACATTCGTAACACGAGTCAAGTGGGAGATTGTTAGACTATTTTATGTTCCATGTCACTTAAAGATTTGAGTCCAAGAAAAGCACCCAAGATAATAGTTATTGGGTATTATAGACTGGATTTCAAATGGGTCAAAGACCTTTTTTCTCTCTTTTCTATTTACCAAAGGACATGTCCGTTGGTGAGGCTATATAAATTGAAACAACTTATAGAATGAAATCATTATGAACCATTGAAGAATTCTCTAACGGAAGAAGACAAGAGGAAATAAATACGACAATCAAATCAACATCATGACAAACAATCATGGATATGGGTACGCAAACAATAATTCGATCTGATAAATGTTTACAATGCTATGATGCAACAATGCCCTCGTTTTACTTGAAAAAACAACAGTAAACCTAATTATCTTCTTAATCCCATCTTTATTATGCTTTGCTTCATTTTAATGGCATTAATAATGGATTCCTTAAATGCATGAATCGTTCACACACTTTTTCTTCTAGTTTTGAAATATGAATAAAAATACTATACAATAATATAAACCAGATATTTTTTAAGTACACAACATCACTACATGAGAGAGAAGTACTTGGACAAATTTATATATAATTTCAAGAGATAATTTAAGTAAAATTCAAATTATTAATATATTTGGTTAAACACTCAAAAATCTATTAAAAAACAAAGATACTAATTATTAGGGTTTTTTTTATGTTTCTTATTTTATTAAGGGAATTAAATGACTATTCTCTTTTGAGTTTTTGATTATCCATACCCAAGAAAAATTCTAATAAAGATCATCTAAATTTACAAAGTTGACTCCTTGCTAATCAGTTTTTTATTTTTTTTATCACAGAGGAAAAGATGTCCCAAAATGGTTACGATTATCTCTTAAAATTAAATACTCTCTTATCATTTTCTTAAAAAATTGTACTTATCATAAGAAATGTATTAATCTGAAAGAAAAACATGTAAAGCAGATTTAGCAAAACAACTATTGTTGAAATTAATTGAAATATGAGGATAGTTAAGCCCCGTAAAAAAGCAGCTTTGAATTTATTTCAACCGTCATCTCATCTCCTCATTTCTTTCTTCGGTTAATGAAATGATATCTAATGTAACCTTCCCATCATCTCTGCCAATTGCCCCACTTATAAATGACTCCAGTCCGAGTGTTAAAATGATAGAGACCATCTTGTTTGATAAACCAAGTGCAGATTGCTCTGTCGTCAGGATCGCATGTTGCGAGAAAGGATTTGTGTGGAACAAAGACATCAAAATGACCGCCATGGTTGCCACCAAATACAAAATCACACCAAAACCTCGTACGTCCAAAGAAATCCATTCTAAAAGAGAAGTCATATTCATCGCGAGGTTTCAAACTATGATGACCAAGATCATCATCCTTTGAAGCACAGTGGACATCCACGTTGTCTTGGTTCATTACGTTGAATATTTGAACTGTGTACTTCTCTGTGAAAGATAAGCTGGAAGAGGGATTTGTCATCGACGCTAACACAAGAATAAAGGCCATGAAGCTTCCCAGTCTTTTCATCTTTTAGGTAGCTAGCTAGCTTTAGATATTGAGCCCGTACCTGTGCCTGCTTAAAAGATAATTACGTTTATATAAGCCACAGCTGTTAGACTTGTTAGATGGATCAAATTCTTATCTGGAGCGTTTCGTTTCATGAATTAACGTATGTGAATTTATTGTTCGACTCTCAAAATTAAATGTCATGTGCTTTTTCATAATTAATTATATTTATCACAATCCCTTAATGCTTTAGAACCAGATTCTCTGCTAATTAAGGTAATACTGCGTTAATGCACAATGTTACAAGATTTTGTGGTTTGGAAATTTTAGTATATTACACTTCTCCTTCAATAAAGATAATAAAATTTCCTTTTATTATTCTCTTATATATATATAGATTTCCTTTTTTATTTTATTTCAAAAAAGAATTCAATCTTCTATTTATAAGAAAATCATTTATTATAGATATTTTAGGAAACATTACTATCCGTTTTATCATTTTCCTTATCTACATTGTTTTCATATATAGCAATAACTTTTGTTGCCTTAATATTTAGGCCTATTCAATTTAAATTTTCTTGTCTTTTATTTTAGTCTTTAGTAAGAATCTCTGTAGAGATATTAAGTCTGATATAGTTTACTATTTTTGTGTAGGTTCAATTACTGTCAGCTGAAATTGTTAGTTGATAATTTATTAGTTTCTTATAGTTTAAATGATGTTCTTAGCTTTCTTGTAGCCCTGTATATATACGTAGATTTCTTTTTTTGATTAACAAGAATATTATTTTCTCATCTTAAGTTGTTGAAAAATGTTCTTGTTCTTGATATTAGAATAGTTTCTAATCCATGAAGATTTTTAATTCGAAAATGAGGTTCATGGTTGATTCTGCGATTGAAGACAAGTTGAAAGATCTAGTTCATTGCCACAAAATGAGAGATAGATAGGAGCTGATGGGTGGAGGATGAACACGAGTAACTTTCTGACGTTACAGCAAGGATCTGACCACCGTCGTATAGTCCTAGTGACGACAACTCCACTAATAAATAATAATTACCTTTCATGAAGTACAACTATGAAAATGGCACTCAAGGCAAAGATGAAGTAAGGTTTTACAGATCGGAGACTCCAATTGCCTAGTGAGAATTCTCCAGGTTATGATTCGTGGGGTATATAGTGGATAGCATGATTACTTCTTGGATCTTAAATTCAATGTGTAAGGAGCTGGTGGATGCCTATCTATCTGTACAAGTGTTTATGAGCTCTAGAAGGAAATTGAGAAACATTATGTTGGGGGTAATGGTCCTATCCTTTAACAATTACATAGAGAAATCAACACAATGACTCAAGGTAATATAACTGTTGCAAAATACCTCAGTTATCTTAAAAGACTATGGGATGAATCATGATGTTTATTGTTTAAAGCCTACTCCTAGATGTAACCGTTGTAGATGTATATATGGAATTGGAAATGCTATGAATGAGTTAAAAACAGTAAGTTGATGCAATTTCTGAGGGAGCTAAATAAAAATTAGATAGTAATCAATACACTTACAGAAATAGCAAAGATGAAATTCACTTTCATTTCTACCCATTATGAAATGCAGAACATGTAGTTAAGGAAGTACTAGCAGTCAGCGGTCTAATGTTTTCTTATCATTTTTTCCAAGCTTGGCTTGATTGACTTTTATCGAGCTTAATCGTACTACAACAAAGTAGACATTTAGTTATTTTTCTTAAAGTTCGACAAATCGTCGACAAAAGCTTACAAATTTGTCATTAAACTAAGCCTTTAGTGACTAACTAAAAAAACATCACAAAAGGAACAACATTTCGTGATGAATGACAAAAATTGTCCCCAAATGGTGAATATTTAGTGATGATTACTGAAATACATCACAAAATGATCCACAATGGGTGACGATTTCAGAAATTCATTGCTAAATGATCTTTTAGTATTGCTTTTTAGAAATCGTCACCATCATTTGTTAAGCATTTAGTGACCAATGTCTGAAATTATCACCAAAAGGTTCACAATTGTCACCAAAGCGTTTAGTCACGTATGCCTCATGTGTAAGTGTCTTGAACCTTGTCTCTTGTTTCTGACTTAGTGAGAACATTCGAGAACTTATATCTCTTGGACCTTCAGACATTTCTTCATTTTCTTCTTCGATTCTTCAATTTTCTTCTGTGCTTGTTGCATTTGAGTGTGAATTGGTGGAGTATACGTGATTATCATCATATCTATCTTAAGTTGGTGTGCATTGTTGAGTTTAGCACTTCCTGCATTTGTATTCCGAAAAACAACCGTAATGTGGAATTTGACAGCTTTAAGACTAAAGGCAAGGCTATAATTGTTAAGACTCTCATCTTTTTCACTACTAATAAAGTTGCTCGAATTTCACTTCACTTGAGCTCTTTCCTCCCATTTTCGCAATATTTTTTATTTCTTGGGTGGAGTGGACAACCATGAGGGGTTGATTTCTTCAACAACAGAACGACGATTTCACTAGACTTTGGACTTCCCTTTTATCTAAATGTGTAACAATGAAGACTTGCGTAGGAAGGCTTGTGTGAGTGGTTTTTTATTGGAGTCTTGGCATTGGTTGATTGGTTATGGACGTGTCTACGGTGGTGACCTATTAATCTTTTTTTGGAAATTGCCGTAAAACATGAGTGTGAGACCAACTTATTGAGACTTGTGTGTAAAGTTGCTAGGTGTGTGAAGAGATTTTGACAAAGTCGAAGGTGTGCTGCTATATGCGTGACCATCATTTTGGAAGGAAAGTTGGGTTATTTGTGTGGGAGTTTTAGGCAATCAAGAGTGCATTGGCCTTGTTTAGGTTGTGAGTTCATGTCTTCGTATATACCATGAGTTTTATAAAGGGGCTGTGCATTTTTGATTTGAAAAATGTAGCTACACCTATATGTCTTCGGGAATTGTAAATACCTACAGTTGTGACCTCATGTTGATGTTTATATGATTCAATTCATTGTTGTTACTACGACTTCCAGATTTATTACAGTGGAGCTGAACATTTCCGGAAGTTGTTCTTTTCTTTCTATCTTAAGTATATTGTTGTTCAGTTCTTAGTTGATTAAATACTTAAGTTATTTTTATTAATTGTTATTTGAGTGAAAATAGTCAGAAAAATCCTAGGTTAACACGAGTAGGTCGTGTTATTGAATGCGAAATTTTTTCACGAGAAGTGAGGTTGAGAAATAGTGTCAAGGGTTAAGTGGTGTTGGCTCAGTAAAATCTTAGATAAATCTATTGTACTTCGATGAAAGTAATTAAGCTAAGTGACGGCCCCATAGACATAAGCAAAATGTGCTGAACTGTGTTACCAAAATTTTGATATTAGTTTATTTTTTGTTCTCTTAATTTTTTAATTTTTTTGAGAGAAACGAATCGGAAAGTTTGCAAAACTACTACCCCTTTAATTTTTCAAAGACATTTTATTGAGCATTTAAAACACAAAGCATATGAAATAAAAATGATTAATATAAATTTGCAAGATAATCGACTCTTGTTATAGCGTTCGCGTTTTCCCTTGCTACGTTGTTGTGACATTACAATTGTTAAACATAATTTTACTAGCTTTAATTTATATGTAGAATATATTTATATTATTGTTTAGAAAGTTTAAATTACATAGATAATAAATTATCAAATATAGGGAGACAGATTTTAGAAAGAGAGAGGAAGGGTTGTATGAAAAGGACCTTGATATACTAGAATTTTTCATTAAAACATCATCTATTTATAGTTTTTGTCTTTTTTTACAATGTCTTATACTTCCATCGCAGACACGACAATTAGCTCTTTTTTCTGTAAAATATTTGTGTTTATTTTCTTTTTAATTGTTGCTGCTTCTATTGTGAAATGAGGTATATACAATAAAAATAAAATAGAAACAAATAAATAACAAAGAAAAAGAAATTTTGTTAACAAGATTAAGTTAATAAGGTGTATTCACCGTTTCATCGAAAATTCCCTCTGTCCTCGGAAGAGATGCGGCATTAAGAGCTATAATTAATATAAAAATCCTTTTATTATATTCAACCTAACTTAAATATAATTTTAAAATCAAAATATATCGAAAATGCTTTTTTAGATATTACGGTCCTGTAAATCTTCATGTCTTCTCTACACACAATAACTCCTGCTTCTTTTGGCATTTACCTTTTTACCTCTCCTTTTCCTCCGCTAGCCTAAGGATATGTCCAGAGACCAAGGCAGGTCAATCCTTTTCAGGGTCCTTTTCTGGACCATAGACGACTACCCTAGCCATGGGCGAATTGTCTCAGTCGCTGGGACCCTTCCCTATTTTGTCGAAGACGGTGGTTTTCGGTAGTCCACAGAGGTCGATCGAACGGGAGCAAGGGGAGGACAGCATGCAGTTGCAGGTTAGGGGTAGAGCATGGTGCGATAAAGTCGGTCCTCCTAAACATGCCAGTAAACTAAAATATTACCCGAACAACCTTCAGGATGGAGTAGTGTTCCCTCCGATGGAGTTGCTACAGGCTGGAGCTCGCGCTTGGTCTCATACGCTGGTGGATTTCTTCTGGTCCAAGAGAGTAGCATTCCCGGTGGTTAACGCATGGGCAAGAGGTAAATGGGGTAACTGAGGATTTGAGAAGGCAATGCTCATGGAGGATGGGTCCATTTTGTTCAAGTTCTCTTCAAAATCTAACATTGGAGAGATCTTAGAATTAGGACCCTGGCATATTGGGGACCAGCCTTTGTTTTTATGACAGTGGAGGCCAGGTTTGGGTTTAGATAGGGGATCCATTGAAGTCATACCATTATAGGTTCAGTTTCATGGTTTACCAATGGAGTACTAGATGGTAGAGGGATTGAGTCATCTTGCTAGTGGGCTAGGTAAATCCCTTTGTATGGATGCATAGACAGCTGCTATGGATAGGATTGGATATGCCAATATCTGTATAGAAGTTCCGAAGAATGCTGTGTTGCCGAACAATTTGTCTATTCGAAGACTTGGAGAGAATGGGGAGTTATTGTGTGATAGTATCTCTGTGACATATCCATGGAAGCTTAACGTGGTAAGCAAGAAGTGGGTGGCTACGGGAAGAGTGTTTCAGACAGGATGGTATGATGAGTTGATGAAAGAAAATAGTAGCAGACAGGGGCAGGGTCTGCTAGAAGTACAAGGTTGTCACTACCAAGATGGGGGTTTCGAGGATTTGCTATCTGAGGAGAGGGAGGACCATAGTTCTGGACAGGTTTGCAGGGATGTGCTGGTCGGCGATGGTGACATGGAGCAACACAGGACCTTACCCAGGCACAGCTCAGATGAGTCTGACAATGTAACCCTTCAGGAAGGAGCAGATAGGTGCAGCGAAGGTGTAGAGGCTTAGGGTGATCCGGAGACTCTTTCTATCAGCTCTCTTACTCTTCGAATTTTGTTGTCTCACCCTGTAGATGTGGTGTTGGAGAGTGGAGTACCTGGATTAGTGGTTGTGGAGGTCTCTCAGCACCTAGGTGAGGCAACTCTTGTTTTAGCTAAACCCAATTTGAGTAATAGGACTGATGATGGTTCGGTAATTGAGGCTAAGGAGCTCTCTCAGAATTCAGGTGGGATTGTTAAGAAGACTACTGCTAAGAAGAAAGCAAAGAAGAAAAAACACAAAAGGGTGATTTCCCCAGAGTTTCTTTTTTAACATGACATTTCTAGTTTGGAATATGAGGGGTTTGAATGACCCCTTAAAGAAGCTGATGGTTAAGCAGCTCGTAGTGGACGCTCAGCCTCTTTTGGTAGGACTTTTTGAAACTAAAATAAAATCCACAACAGATTGGAAAGAGTTAGATTTTTTGGGGACATAATGGAGTTCCATCTCCAACCATGCTTTTCATTATAATGGGAGCGTGTTATGTTGGTTCAATGTGAATAAAGTGGGTGTCCAGGTACTCAAAATGGGAGATCAATTTATACATTTGCAATGCAAGATTATCGGTCAGGGCCTTAATATGGTAACTTTGGTCTATGCCTCCAATTTTGCCTTTCAATGAGCTACGTTATGGAGTGAGTTAAAGGAAATCCAGGAGGGGATACAAGGGTCGTGGTTGATAGCCGAAGATTTCAACTATTGTCATAATGCGACGGAGGTTGAGGGCGGTGTGAACTTCCATGGTGGAGTAAGAGGAGAGCTTCAGCACCTTTTTCTGAATACTAATCTTGTTGATCTCAAAGGTAGTGGCAGATGGTTCACTTGGGAGAATAAACAAAAAGGGGATATGTACATTCGGAAAAAGTTTGATCGGGCTTTGGTCAACCAGCAATGGCTCAGCTCTTTTTCGAGTGATTTGGTTGTATTTGGGAAACCCGGTTTATCTGATCACACTCCGATACTCATTCAAAATCCGAGTGTTGAGCATCGGCGCGGGACTCCTTTCTGATTTTTTAATGGCTTGTTACGGGTGGAGGGTTTTATGGAAATGCTTGCGCAGGTTTGGCAGACTGAAGTATAGGGGTATACAGCTTTCCAATTGATGCAGAAATTGAGGTTGGCGAAACAAGTTATTAAGGAGTTCTGTAAACAACGAAATTGAAACACTCTCGATCTGGGTAGGCAGCTGGCTGACATTCAGAAGCAGTGCTATTTAAAGCCACAAGATGAGCGTCTAAGAGCACTTGAGGCTGATAACATGCATAAATACCAGGAGGCCCTCCAGCTGAAAGAATCGATCTCCCAACAAAAATCTCGACAATCATGGATCAAGGAGGGAGACTGTAACACAAAGTTTTTTCATGCGGTCATTTTGGCCTGACGTAATGTTAACACCATTCTAGAGTTAATAGACGACGCAGGTCAAGTGAGGAGAGGGCATGAAGCAGTCTCAACACAGGTTAGGGAATTTTTTGTTCAACTTATGGGTTCCAGTGTTGATTCGGAGACTGGTTTTGAGGTTTGGGATGTGTTGTGATTTACTCTTAATCAGGAAAGACTGGAAATGCTACTTGCTCCTTTTTCTACTCAACAAGTGAAGGAGGTTTTGTTTCGACTTCATAGTTCCAAAGTTCCTGGACCGGATGGGTATTCAGCTGGGTTTTGGCAACAAACCTAGACTAAAACAGGCCAGTTGTTGACAGATGCATTCCTTGAGTTCTTTTCTTTCGAGAAATTATTGCAAGAGATTAATCACACATATATTTGTTTTATTCCCAAGAAGGAGAGACCGGAGAGGGTTACGGACTATCGCCCAATATCGTGTTGCACAACTGTGTATAATGTGATTGCATCTCTATTGGCGGAGCGATTGAAGGAAGTGTTGACTGATGTTGTGAGAAATGTTCAAGGGGCTTTTCTTCCTTCTCAAAATATCGAGGATAATATTCTATTGTTACAAGAACTATTGGGTGAATATAACTCTAGCAAGAAGGTAAACAGTTGTGCTTTAAAGATAGACCTTTATAAAGCATATGATACGATTGGATGGAGCTACTTGAAGGATTGTATGCACGGGATTGGATTACCGCCAAGATTTTGCTAATGGATATACCAGTGTATACAAACTCCCTCTCTAAGTGTCTTGATTAATGGAATTCCGACGAAGCCTGTTAAAATTCGTAGAGGGATTCGGCAAGGGGACCCTCTATCCCCTTATTTGTTCATTTTAGCAATGAAGGGTCTTTCTAGGTTATTGAATACGAAGGTCCAATGCAACGGGCTATTCCAATACCATTATCATTGTCAAGAATTGAGGCTATCTCATTTATTATATGCTGATGATGTGATAATGTTGTGTCAAGCTGACCCGTAGGTGATTGCCAGGTGTTAAACTTGATGGAAACCTTCTCTCGTTGGTCGGGCATGATAATCAATGTCTAGAAGAGTGGTATATTTATCTCCTCCGATGTTATCAATAGGGAGCAACTAAGCAGGATAGCGGGGTTGTCTCTCCAAGTCCCCCCGTTCAGATACTTGGAAGTACCGATCACATTGGGTAAGCCGAAGTATTCTGATTTCTTCCCATTGTTGGAAAAAAATGATAAATTGTATTAATGCATGGCAAAACTGTTTTCTTTCTTTTGCTGCGAGAGTTATCTTAATTGTATCAGTACTGAACAGCATGCATGTATAATGGGTTGCCCATATAGCTATTCTGAAGCGGGTTATCAAAGAAATGGAGAGGATATTGAAAGCCTTTTTATGGACGGGTAAACATGGATGCTGTAAAGCGGCTAAAGTTAAATGGAGTGAGATTGTGGTGCCTAAGAAGTAAGGAGGTTTGGGTATCATTTCAATCACTCAAATGCAACGAATTCTATTGATGACGAGTATTTAGTGATTATTTACGGACAAGGAAGCCATGTAGGTCAAATGGGTGCAGATTTATCGACTCAACGAACTAAGTTTTTGGCAAATCCAGATGAGGTATGATCAGTCTTGGATTTTCAAGAGCTTGTTGCAATTAAGAGAGTTGATTTATCCTTTCATTAAGTGGCAAATTGGGAATGGGGAGGTAGTCAATTTCTGGTTTGATAACTGGAATGGCTTCAGCCCTCTATGGCTGAGAAATGATTTGTCAGCATTTAGAAACCGCCTTCCTAAGGAGGCAATAGTGGCTTGGGTTGATCAGTGGAGGGCTCAATCGCCAAATTACAGGTATGGCCATATCCTTGATTGATACCTTAATAGTGTGTGCAGATGTGGATTGCCAACCATAATGGGGTCTTCACCACACAATCAGCACATGGAATTGGTCGAGAGAAGCAGGAGGAGGTAAATTGGGCAGATTTGGTATGGCAGAAGGTTGTCAGTCCTATAGCTGCTTTTTTAGTGTAGTTGGCAATTAAGAACCGGCTGAGAATGAAAGATCGATAGTTTGGTAGTTTTGATCCCATTTGTGTGTTGTGTACCATAGCTGAGGAGAGTCGAGACCACTTGTTCTTTGAATGTGAGTACTCTAAAGTGGTGTGGAGTCGCATTTTGCATTTGCTT
>JANJEY010136697.1:0-14632 GCA_024703695.1 Erythroxylum cataractarum
TTAAAGCCATTTTACTTACCAATCAAGCCCTAAATCTTCCAATCTCCGAAAATCACTTCCAAGCTCTAACACCCACGGTTTTCTCCCAAAACTTTACGATTCCTTCATCTTTTCACAGATTAGAGTTGGTCTTAACACAGAAGAAAGCAAACAAGCGAGGATCAAGTAGGAAGAAAGAAACAAAGCTCAATCGAAGGAGGAGAAGAAGATTGAGCCCTAGAAGAGAAAAGTATTTCCCTTCTCCTAATCTTATAAAACTTAAGGCATTTAAGGTAAAACAATTAAGTCTCTCGTCTTTTTCCTCACAATACATTTAAATCTCATTCATTTCTAGTTCAATTTGTCTCCAAATTTCAATGGCTCACATTAATTCCTAAAATCACAAATCTAATTTTTTCCATAGCCATTAGACGATTATTTCAGTCCTATACAATGGATCGGTCTGTCACTCGGAGGATTTTCCGGTCTGGACCTTTTTCTCCCGAATTTCCAGAAAATTCCTAAGGGTCATTATCAATTAACGATCACTCTAAAACATTTCCAATTTAACTACTCAGACCCAAATGTTCCATAATTCCCAATAAAACATAAATCATAATCAAATCTAATTATCTCCAATTTCACAATTCATATCAGTATCACAATTAAAAAGCCGGGAAAATGTCATAAATGCATGTACCTACATGTGCATGTGCTAAAAGACTCAATCCTCTATAATTAGAGGCCAAAATAAATGTTCAATTCAAAATATGCAATGGAAACAACTAGCCTGTCCTAATAGACCAATTTACCCTTCCCTTCGGGGTCGGGATGTTACATTTAGGTTTCGAAACTTATTGAAAAATGGGGATCCTATAAATGTGTTATGGTTTATTCTTTAACACTACATTTTCTTTTGATTTATTGGAGAATTTGAAGAGGACATGATTATCTTATGAGATCATAGCCTCCTGAAGTCTCCTTCCTTTTCATACCTTATTTGCCCATATGTTCACCATTTGAAATGGGGTCTTTTTCCATTAATGAACCCCAATAATATAGATCTCTAACTCCTGCCTCCTTCTTTAAGTATATTAATATTAGTTGAGATAATGCATTTGTCACTATCATTACTGGGGGGCAGTGTTTTAATAAGGTCTCACATGACTCCTCTAAAATATGTTTCCAACTTAACTTGTTTTTTATTATTTATGTAGCTAAACAACTTGTGCTATCCTTATATTGCTTCAACTTGCCAGGTTCCTCCAGAATGGTGGAAAAGCAGTTTCAAAGGAGAGCTTTGACTAGTTCTTTCCATCTTAACTTTCTTTTCCCAAAGTGGTATTCTGCAGTCCTCATAGGTTGGAACTTCAAAAGGTAGTTACCTGAAATAGAAATAGGAGAAATATGAGCAACTATTGGATGGCCAAAGACTAAAATCCCTTTTAATGAGGGAAACATAAGCAATTAAGGGGGTGAAATTATATAGAAGCAGAGATTAAGATAAGGCTGGAAGAAAGAAGGTGATTAGGTAAATTGTTTGAAAGATTCAATTGACTTTTAAATGTAGGAGGGTGATAAGGATCAAAGGATTGTAGGGTGTTCTTAAGTTAACCATGAAGGCTTGCCTAAGGGGTAAGGGAGAGAAACATTAGAGAGACAATTAATGTCTAGGATGTTACTAGTACTATTTTCAAAAATTAAGGTTAATTATGATACCATAGATAATAATAAAGGTTTGCTTATACTTTCAAGGAACATTAGGATGTAATTTAGAAATTTATCTATTTTTAAATAATGTTATACATATTGGGATTAGTTATCTTTAAAATGCTAAATATGATACTATTTAGGTAAATTTTAATGTAAAAGACACTAACTTTTCATGTAGTGACACTAATTATACTAAAAATTCTTGTGTTTTCAAAATCTTATGGGAAGCTCCTATGCTCTATAAAAATTCCCAAATAATATTTTGTTAAGTTTTGTCCTTAATTCTTGTCTATATAATTTTTTTTACCATAAGTAATACCATGTAAGCCATAAAGGACTTTCCTTTCAACAAATCAATTTACCCACTATATTATCCAACCTACTATAAGATATAACAACCTATTTACATTTTTTCCCTATTATCCACTTCTTGGTTCCCCCTTTCCCATTTTGTTTCGCATATAAAAATTGAATAAACCATGCATATCATGACACATGTTCACTAAGACTCATACCTAGTCAAAATACCTAAAAAGAGAGAAATTGTACCAATTATCAAATTTTTTTAAAGAAAACTTTAAGAGTTTTTAAACGATGTGGTTAAGTTTGGACTCTAAATGCAATTGAGACAATGATTCAATTTAACAGATAACTCCACACATCAAATGTTTTGCAAAGAGAACTCAAACTTGAAATGAGTGCAAGTATTTTAAAGAGAATCTTCCTAAGATTCAAGGCTTGAGTGATATTTCATAGAGCCTTTGAAGGCTAAATTCAAGCTAAAAGGTGAGTAATTTCAATATCATTAAGTTTGTATTAGAGAATAAGCTTGGTGAAATGGGGTTTACATTAGTGTTTATGAAATATATATTATGTTAAAGTAAGTTTTGTCTTTTTCTTTAATCATAATTTATTGGGATATATATACATATTATGTTTAAAATCGAAAGTAAACAAAGAAGAATATGGTTTACATTTTCTTAAACAAGGGTTTCTTAACATTAGGATTTCTAAATATAGTGTTTTTTTGTGGTTATTTTTCAATGTATGTACAATTTTTTAGTGAAATTTGCTTTGAGAATCTTGACTTGGAAATTAGGAAAGTAGATAATGTCAGTGTTATTTAAAATTTTGGTTTCTTATGTTGGGAATAATATTTGTTATGCTTCAATTTGTGGGATGAAACTTATGTTTGTTTTTTCATTAGATTTTAGAAATTTAGCTCTCTATAAGTTTCGAAATCTGAGCCAAATTAGCCTATTTAGTACTACTCTTATGTATGAATTTTAATGTAATGAAATATAAGTATGTTAAGTTATTTTTGACCTTATTAGTTATCTTTTAAAGTGTGTATAGGTTGCTTGTTTCAATTTTGAATTGCATATATGTATACCTACTATTAACTAAATATATATAAATAATTGGAGATGTAATTATGACATAGGCTAATTTGAAGTTGCCACACACTATAAGGGGGAACAAATGCATTCATGTTTAGTTAACTTTTATCACTTACCATTGTTGCAAGTCATTTATCTTGTTATAGACTTGGGTTATGGAGTAATAAAAGATTTTATGTATAAGTTTCATCATCAAAAATTTGAAGATGGAACAAGTAGTTTGGTGTAGCAACATTATATAATTGGCTTATATAAAATTATAATAAAGCAAAATTACAATAATTTTGAGGTATACATTGATGTAGAAGAGTACCTTAAATTGAACAAAAGTAATTGTAACAATGAAATTGTTAAAGTTTTAGGTGTTTAAACTATATAAGATGAAGATGTTGAGCATGTTGAGGGTACAAAACAAATTACAATAGATTGAATAACTACATAATTAAAGTTGTTGGTTATTTATATGATGTAGCTTTTAATGTCACTTTACAAAAAGACTAGGAATCTAAAGGTATTTTATTTGAATTATGCAATTATGATATCTAATAATATTGTGAATGATATTCACATTTTCAGTTTTTATTATAGAGAGGGGTGAAAAGAGTACAAAAGTTCTTAGTACAACACCAAATTCTGAAGATGTTCAAGTAAAACTATACAAAATAGTCAAGATATATGATCCATTTTATTATGACACAACCAAAAAAAACAATAGCATTAAATTAATATTTGAAATTTGATGGTGCAGAAAATGCATATAAAATAGTTATTATAAATGACGAAAAACATTTCAGTTTTATAGCTTATGAAATATTAAGTGAAGTGTACTTATATATGTCTTATATCTTATTTAGATACAAAATTTTGATATTACAAGGCAACAAGGTAATTTTTGAAATTGTAATATGACACAGGACGATGATTTGGCTATAATACTTTAAGAGATGATAAATCCAATTATTAGCAATAAACCTAAAATGGATATTGAGTAGTTATCTACTTACTAGCTCCATGTGTTAATGTTAATGTAATTTCATATGACAATTTTTGACTACTTGTTGATTAAGAAATTATTGTTTCAATCAATAAGGAAGTGAGACATTTTGAGTCAATAACTTCTAAAAATGTCTCTAATGTTGAAGTTAATGGTGAATGAATTTATATTGTTTAACATATTGGTCTATTGACTATTGTTTTAGAACTCCATATAGTTGAAAATACTCTAATATACACTCATATGTTTTAAATGTCTCCCAAAGAAACTAATATGATCACACATAGTTTAAATCTTTAACTTGCGAAGTTCAATACTGTGCAAAAGCTAATATACAATATATGCTAGTTGGTGGTAAAGAAGTTATGATACCACCACAACCTAATGGTAAGTTCACCACTACCATAAATCCCCTTATAGTTTGAAATTATGTTATACACTCTAGCGTAATTTAAAAAAATGCAATTTATCTTCTGTGGTTTAAAATTTCACATAAATATCCCCAACAATTATATGTAGTTTAAATTAGTTTAAATCTCTAACTTGTAGTTTCATGCCTTTTAAACTCATATAAAATCTTAATATACTAAAAGTATAATCGCATCATATAATTCTAATATTGATCCAAGTAGTAGAGTTAAAGGAGAGCATTCATAGGGTGAAGATGAGAATGCAACAAAATTGAAACATCAGTAATTTTAAAGACTCAAGTTCTAATTTGAATATTAACTCTACATATGGTGACTAAGATGAAATTGAAAATGATTATGGAAGTTGAAATAGTAAAGAGAGAAAAAGTTTAGATGGTCAAAGTTTGATGCAAAAAAGGGATTTGAGGCTAACATTTATGTCTAAGTTTAGATGCTTTTTAATTCATTTAAAGTTCTTGTGTAATCATAAAAAGCAAATAATACAAGAAGAAACAAAAGAAACAAGTTAATACAAAGCTATAAAGAGGGGACTTTAAGTGGTATGTAAGGTTTGCAAATGATTTGGTCACAATAAGACGATTTTTTTCAAGAAGGTAGCCTAACAAAGTTAATAACAACATAATATATCAATTGAACTAAATTATCCTAGTCAGAGTCGCTAATATATCCATGTTATCTAAGAAATATCTCAAGGTTAAAAAGGAGAACAGTAAAAATTATTAAGATGATTTCTTGGACGTTACGTTGATAATTTTCAAAATTTTTAACTTAAAAAATGTTTAATTTTTTATAAAAGCAAGTAACATATTCAATACATGTTAATTAATCACTCTTTTATTTTTTATGAGGACAAGTAACACAAGTTCATGTGGTTTTATTTTAGAATATAATACATAGTTTCATATAACCACAAGTATTATAAGAATTAAATTTAAAGGTAATTAAGTCTGCAGTATGATATGTAAGGTTGTTATATATATATAATATATTGTATCTATTTATCTACGGCCCAATGTGTCATACCAAGTAATTTTTTAATTAAGATATAGTTTTAAGCATGTACTTTAGATATTAAATAGTTAGGATGATCAAGATTTATATATGTTACTTCTCTAGAACATGTGTGATATAATAATAGTGAAATTTATTACGAAAAATTACATTGACATTTAAAAATCATATGGCATCATATAATAGTTATGAAGATCATACATTTTTTTCGTGCAATCTCCATACCTAAGTATCTTGTTTATCTAAACTTATAACCACGAGGTATTTGTCTGAAATGTAAACTGTAAGTAGGGTGAGGCCCGATTTGAGGCCTGATCCCATTTGGACTTATTAGGCTCTAGGTTCGATTGAGCTCGGACTAATTAGACTCGTTTATTTTTTAATTTTTTTAATTTTAATAAAAATTTATTTAATTAAAAATATAATATGAAAAATTAAATTAATTGAAGATACGAATTTCAATTGATTAATAAAAATTATATTTTACTATGAATAAATATATAAAACGTACATATATTGATAAAATGAGTAAAATAAAACCAAATTCATTAATGAATGAGAATAGAATTATAGGAAATGAAAGAAAAAACTTATAATTAAAGTGATCGATTCAATTAATTGAAGTTACAAATTTTAACTAATTAACAAAATTTGAGATTTTATAATAAATGAATCTATAAAACATACAAACATTGATAAAATGAATAAGATGAAACTAAATTTAATTAATTAAAATTACGAATTTCAAAGCATAGGGACTAGCAATTCCCTTTATTGGAAAATATTTTATTAAACAATTTCATATAGTCAATATATTAAGTTTGTGGGAAATTATAATTAGAAAAAAAGCAGCATCTACCAATTGTGAACAATTATATATGTTATATTCTTTTAATTTGATTATGCATAGACATGTCGTGTCTATTATCAAATTTTTGTTAGTTCAATCCCTCTTATTTAGTATTGCCAAAGTGATGAAACTTGCTCATCTGATAATTATCCCATGGCTGGAGATTTTAGGAATTGAATATCCATTTCAATTCTTTAATAGCCAAGGTCGTAAAAGAAAATATGTAAATGAAAAAAAATTATCAATTTACAAGTGCTTCAATCGAAATGTTAAGCACATGATAAGGAAGGATACGAACCAAAGTAATAAATGAACAATGAGTGAAAGTTTGAAACACAAATTTGTGAACTATGGGCCTGTAGATCTCCCCGTGAGCTATTAATAATCTAGGAGTTCACTAGTGCTTTTGATTGGGCTATTCTCATCACTATGGACCTCATAGTTCCATTTCAAACTATAAATCATTTCGTTTATTGCTTGGATTAGAACCCCCTTTCTTCTTTAAACTAAGATTATTATATTACATAAAGTATATATGACTGAATGAAATTGGCTAATAATTTGATGTTATGGGGCAAAATTCAATTGTATGTAGTCGGAAAAGAGCGTCTTGCCTGTGGTTCAATTGTTGTTGTATCAGAGAAGCCCATGGTTTTAGGGGGAGGGGCAGCCGCAGTTTCGGTGCCTGGGCGACGACGACGGCCTAACATTGTCACGTGCAGATATCAGAGATACTCCTGTACGGCAGACAATAGCTCAAGTTGTTCTTTGTCCAACCCTGTGCTGTGAGACGAATCAGGAACATGCTTACGTACTACAGTGCTCCTTGTTTGACGTAATTAGGCAATGGTCGTATGTATCGAAGCCGGAAATGGGAGAGAAGTTTTGCGTTTGCCTTTTGTCAAAAACGTGGCTCTCCACTCTGTTGACCACTGACCAGTCCATATATTTGAAGGAGAGCAATTGATTAATGGTCAGCAGGAGTTTCTTTTTTAACATACGAATACGAGATAGGCCTTGAAAGATTATTTCCTGCTTCGTTGCATTTTAAAAACAAACACGAACGGGAAAATCTATTTGGGGCTTATTCAATCAGAAGTCGACAAGCTAGCACAAAAAACATCGAGGGAGACACCTTTTTGACAAAATTGATTTATTCTGTCTGCCTTTAAAAGGTAATCGGCTTCGGATTGATCTCATTATTGTCAGGGTTCATTGCATTACACTGAATCAGAATCTTAATTGCAGTACATGACGTGTTTATAGTTTCATCAATTGTCAGAATGTGATCTATATAGATCCGGAGAGTACCCAACCCTGGATATTAAGAACGAGAAATGGTGACCAAAAATAAAAAATATGGCCACAAGTTCCAAACTCCGAATTTTTTAAAGAAACTATTTTATTTTTATATCCATAGAATCAATATTGATTTTTTCTATGTGTATTTGATATAATAATTTATAAATTATGTACTCTAATTAAATTATTTAACGAGTTAAAATTAAGTGAAAATATTAATTTAAGTCAAACATAAATTTAAAATTTTAGTTTGAGACTAGGTTGGAATGATCTAACTACTCTTTATAAAATGACTTTGTTTGATCTTAAGTTATAAAGGAATCACTCAAATTAATATAATTTTTAAAATTTTTCTTAAAATATTGTATTTAAAGTATTTTGAGTGAGCTAGAGCCTCAGACTTGAATTCAAACCTCGTCTTTGAAAAAGTGGATTTGTTGACTTGATCCAACCTATTATCATCCATCTTTGTTGTAACTAAATCCTTTCGGTACACATTCATTGTTTCTCTTCATGATTAGTTGCAGTCTGAATTATAAAGAACAATCAATTCTCTTCACAGGAATATGTTTGAAATCTCTCTCAGAGAAAATCTATCAAGGTGACTCTAGATAAATTTTGTGAGCAACATAAGTTCTTTAAAGCTATGCTCAAAGATAGACCTCAACTCAAATAAGCATGCAAGAAGTTATAATTGAAGATCTAATGCAAAGACACAAAAAAATGTGCATGTCATACAAAGAAGGAAAAATACTTTAAAAGAAAGTCGTTAAGAAGTCATCCCTTGAACAGAAAGAAGAAAAAGAGAATAAGATTCTTCAAATGACCTGCTTCTAATGTTAGAAAGCCATACTGATGTTATTTCTATGGAAAACTCAGCCACTATGCAAAAAGTTACCCTAAAAAATCCAAAAAGGATATGAAGATCCTACAATCTATGGAAGCTATGATGCCCTTTAGAGATGATGAAGATATCAAATCCCATTTTGAAGAACAATCTAGTAAAGATGAAGAGACTCTGTACGAAATTCCTAATAATGAATCTTTTGTTGATGAAACCTCTTCTCTTATGGAAGAAGATGATGACCCGATGTACATGATGCAACAATCTTATTTCAAGATAGAACCTAAAAGGTCAGTAGTCAAGTGACTATATGTCAAGCTCCAGTTATCCCTAGACGAGTATCACAGACCAATTCCAATCATTGGTTACATAGACACAGGCTCCTGTAAAAGTGTAATGAAGCCCCATATTCCTCCTACAGAAGAATGACAACCATATTAAGGATACTTTACTACAGCTGATGGCAAATACTTCAAAATAGATCTTATCATGAAGAGAAGGATTGAAATCAATTTCTTCCCAAGTTCTATTGTTTGGACAAAGATATTAGGAAACAATCTTCTTAGTCCTTATATACTTATTGGGATGGATGTTTATTACCAAGTAGAAAAGTTATAAAATTTTCCAAAAGGGATTCGTTACAAACAAGATTTTCAAGAGTACAATGAATATCACAATATGTTTGAACTACAAAATGTTCCTTTTGGATATGAGGATATCTGAGATCAACTTTTACAATATTGCTCAAAAAGCTATGACAAATTCAATCATCTACATTCTTTGGCTTAAGAAAATTAATTTTATCACCATATGAAACAAAAGAAGGAATTCATGCTAAACATGGGTTATGAACTGGCATATATATGTATTGGAATACACAATTGGACTCAATAAGTACTAAGAAGTAAGAAGGCGTCACCATATAAATGAAAGGATTAAAGTTAATAATTTGAACCTTAAATTAATTTTTCTTAAGAGAATAATTTTAGGATTAAAGTAAAATTTTGAACCTTGAATTAATTTTTGTTAAGAGAACAATATTTAAAAAAATTAGGTAAATTATACTCTAAGTCAGACATTTCATTCTATTTTATGATATTAATTGTAACTATAAATTTTCAAAAAAAAATATCTTTATCAATTAGGAATAAAGTTGTATACTTTTGGACCTCTTGAGACCTTGCATATAGTGGAACTTCTGCTAGGTTATTGTTTTTATAACTATAACTATAAATTATATCAATTAAATAATCAAAATTTAAGTTATTATAAATATAATATGTCATCTACCTACTATTAATATTAATAACGTGAAAGATCACAGAATAGATTCTTATTCTACATTACCATAAATAAGGTGCTCTTTTTTGCCCTCTCCTCTTTCTCCTTTCTCTTTGTTTTTATCCCCTTTTTTCTCTTTCATTGTACATAAATAGCATTAACAGGTATATACTTTTTCTTATTCTTTTTTGTTCAACTTTAATTTTTCGTTTTAATCATTCTTATAGTACGTTCGAGTTTTGGCTTTAACTTTCTATTTCAAGTTACTTAGGTCTATCTTTATTTATGAATTTACTTAGTTTTACAATATTATTTAAAATTATTTAAAAATACTAAAATATTACCTAAAATTATTAAATTAATGTTTAATTTAATACAAAAATATCTTACAATTGACTCCATAAGTAATGATGTTAACATAACATATCACGTGAATGAACTTATTTAACATGTGATAGATACATAGCCATTAAGAGATATGTCATATTAACAAATCCAAAAAAACAAAAAGTTCAGTTAAATTGTTCTCCTAAAATGGCTTATTCTTTGTAATCCTAAAATTGTATCCTAATAGCAGCTTGCCACAGCCAATATCTCTCGTTCACTCAAAAAGGTACAAACTTTCACAAACTTGGAACTTGGAATATGTTAGTGTTACATATGAAGCATGGTTTGTTAGTTTAGGCCTTACAACTAATCCTTTGGTTGTAGTTTAGTAATAATTATTTAATGACATTTTTTTATCTTATACATGTTTAGATGTATATGATAAAATTCATGAGATAATTACAAATTGTAGATAAAATTATAATGATATTATAATTATGAGATTCATATTGCATTATGTATTATTCCTAAATTTTTCTATTAAGAATGGGCATTAATAAAACATAAATAGACTAGCACATGTTATATTTTTCTTTATGAATGAAGTAATAAATCTTATATACTAAAGTATTGAGATACCTTAACAAATGTGTTGGTGTTTATTAGAGAACAAGTTCATTGAATAGACCCAATTTGAGAAATTCGTTTGAAACATTACTTATATGTCTGTGGAAATTCTCATTGTGATAATTGTATAAACGATTCTTTGACTTGAGATCTCCAAAGTTATCTTGTATGGGGAATGTTATGTTTTGATACTACTTATGACTTATTTAATTATAGGTCGTTCAGTTGGTACTCATAATGTTGCATGAACTATATAGTGGTGGTTAAGTAATCAAGATAGGATTAATCACCCTAAAGTAATTAGGAAGAATGTTCTATATTAGTATTGATTTGAGGAATCCTTGTGTAGCATCCCACTCCCGCGTGACCCGAACCCGACATCGACAATGATATCCAAGTCCGTGCCCCGCGAGGGTGGCGTGCTAAAACACTCATTCAGTAATCGGTACTTTAAAAAAAAACTCTTAGCAAAATATGTGGAATTCAATGCCTAAGTTGGGTCCTTATGCAATCATATACAATTTCATTATACACAATTTCCAATAGCCATTTAGCATATTTACCAAATACAAATATACGCTTCATTACATAAATAAAGACATGCAATGCAGACGCGAACTGATCCCAAACTTCTATCCTTCACTTGAATCCTGCAAATATACTCCCGTTGGCCTAACGAAGTATTCTTCTAATCCTGACAAATAATTGTAAATTTTGGGTAAGGTTTGCGAACTCAGTGAGTGACCATCATCGATGGCTCACTCATCATATATCATATAAGTAACATTTCATTACACATTTTTTTCCAATATCACACATGTTCATATTATTTCACATTCAATCACTGAACTAATCTCACATATCACACATGTTCATATAATTTCCCATATTCATATCAATTCATTAACAACCATATTGAGTCACATAAACTTGTTCAGTTATTTCACATTCAATATCAATTAATCCTTTATGTCATACATACGCAGTGTATATAAGAATCACTTTCCAATTGTTACTCTGTTGTGACCGAGTGCCTGAACTGTCCCATATAGGGCTCATTGATAACTATCCCATGTAGAGCTCATTGATAATTGTCCTATGTAGGGCTCATTAATAACTGTCTCATGTAGGGCTCATTGGATACTGTCCCATGTAGGGCTCATTGATAGCTGTCTCATATAAGGCTCATTAATCGTTGAGCTTGTAGCTCTGATTGGTAGCTACTCTAGTCACAACGGCCATTATCATATATGTAATGCATATGGAATGCGTATTTGACACTTTTTTCATTTATTTCGGTGTTGTGACTGAGTGCTCAAATTTTCCCAATATGAGCGCATTAATCGTTGAGTATGAGGCTCTGAAATCACTGTGGGCTCAAGGCCCAAGTATGGTGAGCTTTTAGCTCTCGATTGCTACTTCGGTCAGAACTACCATTATCTGATTTTGCACTCATGAATAGAATGCATATGTCGAAAAAAATGCAGTATTTCAATCACAATCAATCCCAAATAGTTCACAATCACATTTTAATCACAATCCTATTTATGCACATTTCAAACACAGAGGGTCCAAATTCACAGACCATTTGCACTTCTATGTCATAATCTCCCATTTCATCGGACCTTCTGTCCGGAATCCATAATCAAACGCAATTCACTAACCCACCATTATTCACCACAGTTTTATAAAGACAGAATTTTAAACACATAATAATTGAGGAATTGTCTAGGTCACTCACCTCAAATCCATGCTTGAAACTCGTCCAAAGCATCAATTTCTCCTTTACTTCTTTTCTTCATCAAAGTTAAAATTCCATAAACCATAATTACCCAAATTCAACATCACATACTACATAAACACTAAAATTGAGCTTAGGAAACACAATCCTATACCAATCTTAAGCTTTTCTTCTTCCTCCTTTCTCCACCAAAAGCTCTCACTCTTTCCTCTTCTGTTTTTTCCTAGTCCCACGACAGCTCTTTTCTTCTTCTATTTAAACAAAACCCCACTTTTCTGATTTACCAAAATGCCATTAATGAGTGCATAATGTCCAATTTGCCTTTACATATAAGCCTTATAACTTAAAACCTTGAGTGATCGTCCAATAATGCCCTTCTTTTTTGCCTTAAAAATTGACACCGTCGCTCCTTAATTCAATCAGGTAAAGGAAGCAATATGATAAAACTTTCTCCTAGAGAAACGTTCCTCTCTATCTGAGCTTTCTATAGACATCAAAATCGCTCAATTCAGTTCAGAAATGAAGAAGTTATAGCCAAAGCACGTTCAGACCAAAACTAAATCAAGACTGAACACTACACGTAATTTCACTCCAGAATTTGAACATCTTAGAGGCTAAATTATTGATTGGATCCTTTTGATAACTTGTAGATCCATGTCTCTAGTTTCATTTGAAATAAGAATCAGATCGATTGGACCTCTATAGCTCATGATATCTCCAAAATACTGAAGTTTGTTCGGATCAAAACTAAATCAAGACTGAACACTACACGTAACTTCACTCCAGAAGTTGAACATCTTATAGGCTAATTTGTTGATCAACTCCTTCAGATAACTTGTAGATCCATGTCTCTAGTTTCATTTGAAACAATAATCAGATCTATTGGAGCTCTATAACTCATGATATCTCCAAAATATTGAAGTCTATTCGATATTTCGTTTTGACCAAAACTAAATCACGACTTAACACTACACGTAACTTAACTCCAGAAGTTGAACATCTTAAAGGCTAAATTGTCGATTAGATCCTTCAAATAAATTATATATCCATGTCTCTAGTTTCATTTGAAACAAGAATCAGATCGATTGGAGCTCTATAACTCAAGATATCTCCAAAATATTGAAGTCTGTTCAGACCAAAACTAAATCAAGACTGAAAACTACATGTAACTTCACTCCAGAAGTTGAACATCTTAGAGGCTAAATTGTTTTTCTAATCCTTCAGATAAATTATAGATCCATATCTCTAGTTTCATTTAAAATAAGAATCAGATCGATTGGAGCTCTATAGATCAAGATATCTCTAAAATATTGAAGTCTGTTCAGACCAAAACTAAATCAAGACTGAACACTACATGTAACTTCACTCCAGAAGTTGAACATCTTAGATGCTAAATTGTCGATTGGCTCCTTCAGATAACTTATAGATCCATGTCTCTTGTTTCATTTGAAACAAGAATTGGATCAATTAGATCCCTATAGCTCATGATATCTCCAAAATATTGAAGTCTGTTCAGAAAATATCTAACTCATAACCTTTTAATCGATTATCCTATTTGGATTTGATCTGCCATTTTCAATTCAATGCTCTGTCGGTCGGCCAGCTCTTGCTCGGTGGATCAGCCAGCTCTCGCTCGATCGGTCAGCCAACTCTCGCTCGGTCAATCGGCCAGCACTCGCTCGATCGATCGTGTAACATCCTCTCTCCTATAGGAAAGGGCATTTTGGTAATTAGGACGGGTTCGGGATATTAAATTATATCTCGGCATGCGCTTACAGCATATAGTCTCTATAATTACTGATTGGTTGCACATGCACATAGTATACATGCATTCATGACCGTTTCCGGCCTAGGTTTTAAATTAAACTTCTGTGTGAAATTAATGGGACAATTGAGTTTGAAAAATTATTTGGAGTGTGCCATAAATTGTTTTACATTTTTAGGGATTTTTAGAAATTTTTCTGGATTTTTCCGGAGACAATTCCCGGACCGGCAAAATTGCCAATTGGCGAACCGGTCGAGTCTCGGTAGCAAAAATTGCTACCCACTGGCACTGTAATATTGGGTATATTATTTTGGGACTGAAAGTAGGGTCATTGGGATTAATTGGAGTAGAATTTTGGATCTGGATT
>JANJEY010136705.1:0-14628 GCA_024703695.1 Erythroxylum cataractarum
TGCTCTCTCTCTCTCTCTTGCTCTTTTTGAAAGAAGATCCAAGTGTTCTGCTTGCTTGCAGGTGTAAACATTGGTTTTTCAGGTTTTGTTGTTGTGTATATGGGAGTGAATGGGATGCTTTGTGAAGTGAGTTGGGATTTTTTTGTTAAATAAATAAATAAAATTTCGCTATTGATGCGCTTGCTTAAATTGCTTGTTTAGAAATTTATGCAAAGATGAGTTCTTTCTCTATCACTCGCAAAAAAACTCCATTCCAGAAACATAGAGAAGAGGAAGAAGCCAAAAAGAAGGTGCTTTCTTATTAAACTAAAACCTTTTGTATATATTTTCCTCAGCTGCCTTTTCTTATTGTTTGCCTTCTGTTGTCAAGAGAGCGGAGGATGAAACAGCTCGTTTATACGCAGAGTTTGTCGAGTCATTCCAGGGTGATGGTGGATCAAAGACCTTTGTTCGAGGTGGAACTATTAATCCTAATGAAAAAGTGAAGCCCGACTCTGAAGGTCAGTTTGACATAGTAATTACTCCACTCATCCAGATTATTAAAGTGGTTTCTTTTTGTTGCGATGTTGTATATTTACCTTTTTCTTCAGACTGTGGATAAGTAAATAGTTTTGTATTATTACGGAGACATGATAATAATTGTATGGACCTTTTATATTCATTGGCGGTTGGCAGGTGAAAAGTCCAAAGATGGGGTATCTGTTCCAAAGAAGGGAAGTAGGTAAATAAATGCTATTGACTGGATAACAATGTTCTGATGCTCTTCTGATTAATCATAATAAACTTAGGAAAGCTACTTAGTGATACCCTCATTCTTACAGCTTGTTTTCCCAAGAAAATTATGAGTAAATTATTGCACTTGAAGGCATTAAGATCTTCAAAAAATGTTAGTGGAAATGAAAGATGACTTCTTTAACAAATGGATTACCTAGTATTTGATCCCCATGGTTCATGAACCTCAAAACTACTTCCATATAAATGTTATTTCACTGTTATTTTGTTAAGTTCTCTTGCTTTATTAGTTTTCTCATCTATATGATTCTAAATACAAGCTCAGTAAATTGATTACTCAATTTTGCTAGAAGTATCTTTGCTAGGTATGCAAATCATTTGGTTATGATCTTTGTGGTCCTGCAAAAGATTATCGATTCATATATAGAATTTTGAGCATAATAATACTGGTTGGAAGATTAGAAGATTAGAAGATCTATCCCAGTTATCCTTTCTTCAATACTACATATCTGTGTTTTCAGTGGTTTTCTTTTTCCTGCAATTGCTGAAGTTTTATCTTAGTTTGGATTGCAATTGTAGTATTGTGTCCACAATTGCGATTGTGCTATGAAATGTAAAGCCTTGCAGCCATCTTATGTTAAAATTATTACTTTAGTGGTATGAAGTTGGTAGATGATTGTTAATTAGATCTTGACCTAATTGGATTCAAAATCCTTTTATTATAAAACCTTCTGACTTGTCCAAAACTCTTACCTGCACTTACCACAACCAAAAACCAAATGCATAGAAACAACCAAGAGGTGTTGATGACTAGTACAGTATTGACAGTGTCATCAAAAAATCATCCATGTGTTGGCGCATGACACCCACTCTTCGTTGTCCGACAAAACTCTTCGTTGTCCGACAAACACCGACAACAAATCGTTAACAGGTTTTTGGTCTTGTTTTATGCCTAAACCAACTAGAACTTGGGTATCTTGATAGTAGTGTAGTCTTTCTTATGTATTGGAACATTGTCAAGAGTGTTACTAGCATTTGTTGGCCAGCAAGTTTGTCAAATATATCATAAGGATACTAGACTCCAGTAATAAGTCATTGATGAGTTTCCTAACAACTGTCTCAACAGTTGGTTCTTCCAATTTGCGAATCGCCAAACAATGCTTTAATGGTAACACTTATTCTTTCTAGTTTAAGAATGTAGAAGTGTTCTTTAGAGGTAAGAGAAAGTTGTCCCACCTCACTTTTGATCCCCCAATTTATCAAAAGATATTGGAAAACTTGCAAGGTGATGATGAACAATTACTATGTATCCATTTGATTCCATAGAATCCAAAATCTCAATCTTATTTTACTTGTAAGCAAGCTTGTGACTGTGCTAAGCTTCTTTATTCCAGCAATATGCTTCGCACGTGTTATATTTTTGTGGAGTTTTTTCAGTCTAGATAGGAGGGAAGCTTGATTTTGGGAAAGTGAAACGTGCATTTGAGAAGTTGAATTTTGACTATGCTAAGCTTCTTTATTCCAGCAATATGCTTCACACATGTTATATCTCTATGGAGTTGTTTCAGTATAAATAGGAAGGAAGTTTGATTCAATACTTTGGGAAAGTGAAATGTGCATTTGAGGAGTTGAATTCTCTATTTTCGATTACATCTAATGTTAAGTAGATTCAAGTCCAAAGGGAGCACTTGGTGATTATGATATTTTTGGCAAGATGGAAACCTAAGTTTGAACCTGTATGAGCACAAATCCTAGGAGTAGACCTTCCATCCTTAGCTGAAGGATACTCTAGGCTCTCTCGTTCTATGGCTAAGGAGAGTCCACTAGAGAAAAACTCTGATAAGTTGGTAATTGTGGCACAATTTGGCGTACAAGTGAAAGGAGGTCATGTGGGTAATCGAGGAAGATGTGGTAGAGGTCATTGCTTCACTGCACACATTGTGATAGAGGTGGGCATGATGAGATTTCTTTTGGGATAAGTATCCCATGTTCTTGCCGCCACACTCCTTAACAGAATGGGTTAGTTGAGAGAGAAATCCAACACATTGTGGAAATGTTTCATACCTTGTTAATCCACATGAATGTATACAAAAGTTTATGGGGAAGTGCTATAGTCATTGCATGTTTTGTTATCAATCGAATGTCATCTTTTGTTTTGATTGGTAAAACTCCATTTTTGACCCTTTTTCCTTACTGAGATCCTTTTCCTATTATTCCTTAGATATTCAATTATGTTTGTTTTGTTCATCAGCTTCAACTTGGCACAGATAAATTAGATCCACAAGCTATATAATGCATTTTTCTTAAGTACTCTTGTGTGTAGAAAGGAAATGTTTTGACCCTTCTTTAAATATTTTTTTTGTCTGTTGATGTTATATTCTTTGAAGGCACACCGTAGTTTTCTTAAACTAAGTTTGTCTCTATTCATGATGAGTGTCTACCACTTCCATTTGTTCCTTCCCAAACAACTCATAATTATGTTACCCCAACTCCTAATTCTACCACTTATGAGCTTGCTCCTGCACTAACCTACTCCTTTGGAATGCTTATCTTGTCCTAATTTGTGGGTGTATGATGCACTCATGGGGAAGCACGACTAGAAGATACATGCTCGTCACCATTGTCTTTTTCATTTTCAACTCCACCATATGATGATCTTGATTGGCTAATTGTTCTCTATAATGGAAGGTCTTGTACATCTCACCTTATCTCATCTCACCCTATCGCAAACTTTGTTTCTTATGCTCATTATCACCATCATATATTGCTTTTGTGTCCACTTTGTCTTCTATACCTGTACCTAAATCTGTTTTGGAAGCTTTGAATACCCTGGATGGAGACATGCCATGGAATAAGAGATGTTGGCTTTTCATGCTAATAATACATGGGACTTCGTTACTCTTCCACATGGTTAGATAGTAGTGGGTTGCCATTGGGTGTTCCAACATTAAGGTTAATGTTGACAGCACGGTTAATTGTTTAAAAGCTCAACTAGTAACTAAGGGATATATGCAGGTGTATGGTATGGATAATATTGAAACCTTTTCTCCTGTACCCAAATTGACATTTGTTCATGTTTTCATTACGTTGGCAGCCACACATAATTGATCCCTTCATTAGCTCAATGTAAAAAATGCTTTCCTTCATGGTGACCTTGAGGAGATTATTTTTATGGAGTAGCCAGAAAATATTAGACAAAGGATCTTGGTTTGCTAAAAATATTTTCTTGACATTGAGATTTTAGGGTTGAAGGTGGGGATTTTCTTGACGTTGAGATTGTCTATATGTAACAAGCTTGGAGCTTATGATATATATGCTCCAGCTTGAGGGGAAGTATTAGGAAAGTCATATCTATATGAGGAAAAGTTGGACTTTATATGATTTCCTATGTATTCCCACGATTACTGTTCTTTATGGAATTGGTTCGTACTAGTATACAAAGGCCACGAGCGTCTTTAGATGCTATCAAGCCCTTGAGGAACATTTTTTGATTTTGACAAATAAAATGAATAGGATTGCATTTGATTTTGAACATATCATTAATGAACATATTTATCATTTCTTATCATTTAAAATTAAGAGCGTTTGATTATTTTGTTTGGTTGATTGGTGGAATCAAATGGTTTAAATTTTTTTAAAGCTGTATAGAGAAAATTATGTCACTGAGAATATATACTTTACGTGTGGGCTCGCTTTTATGTGTATGTTACTTGGTGAAATTCTGCCTAGTTTGAAAATCACTGTTGAACCTGCACAATACCTACATCTAAAGGCAATATAATCTAATTTGTGGGATTCAATTGAATTGGACTACTCCAATCTCACCCATTCCAAAAGATGGTCGAAAGTTATGATAAGTGATGCATTATAGGAGTGTTTAATTACTGTAACAATAGAAAGGAGTGGTTACGATGAGAATGATGATAAGTTAAAACGAGGCTTATCCTTTGTTAAATATTGGTCAACTATTATTAATATGGGCTGCAACGGCAAAACTTGTATGGGACTGGCTACCAAGGAAGTTATGTTGATGTCACACTGCTGCAGGTATGTTCCATCTTTCTTACCTCCCCCAATGGCTGCCAAGGGAAAGGAATCTGAGAAGAAGGTTAGTATTTCAATATAAATGCAAGTATCTTTTGCTATTTTTCTTGCATTTCTTCTTGTAGTGTGCATCCTTAAACTGAAGTGCTTTCTGTTTGCAGAAGGAGGAGGAAAGGCCTAGAGACAAGGAAAAGGGGAAGACCAGAAATATAGATCATTTTATGGAGGAGCTTAAGCATGAACATGAGATTAGGGAGAAGCGGAATCAGGAACGTGAACATTGGCGTGATGGGCGTCATCATGAAATTTCAACGGTAAGTTTTTTCCCTTCTTTTAATCAAAATTGTCTGGAAACTTTTTTTTGATTCGGAAGACAACAAAATATTTTTATTTATACATTTTGCTTCAGGAAGTGTTTTGTCCTTTGCAAATTTTGTTTCTCTATATTGTCTTTGAAAGATCTGTATCTTGTTCTAGATGCCTGTGAAGTAACTGGTATTGCTATTCTTTTCCAGCCCTCTAGTCGATTTGATGAACTGCCTGATGGTTTTGATCCAAGTGGAAAGCTGCCTGGATCATTTGATGACGGTGATCCACAAACTACAAATCTCTATGTTGGAAATCTTTCACCAAAGGTGTTATTACTGTTTTGATGTTAACTTTTGTCCATTCCCAACAATAGACATTTATTTTTTATAAGCAAAAGGGGTTTGTTGCTGATTATTCTTTTCAACCCAGGTTGATGAAAATTTTCTTCTTAGAACTTTTGGAAGATTTGGGCCTATTGCTAGTGTAAAGATAATGTGGCCTAGGACAGAAGAGGAGCGGAGGCGACAAAGAAATTGTGGATTTGTGGCATTCATGAACAGGGCTGATGGACAAGCTGCTAAAGATGAGATGCAAGGTCTTGTTTAATTTTTATATTTTTCTACTTCCTGTGTAATTTTACATTTAGTCCGCATATGTGGCTCCATGGTAGCTGGTCTGGTTCAAACAAAATCTTTTTGAAGATAACTTTGATGCTCTTGATAATCCGGCAGAATTTCTTTGTAATAAGAACATGTCCCCTGTTATGTTTCTTTGGCTTCTTGTTTTCTTTTGACAGGAAAAGATTACCTCATAATTGAAGAGTGATGTGCTTTATTGAGCCATACATTTTAAAGCCGGATGTGAAAGTATGAAAGGAAGAACAAGTTTGAAATTAGATGGGTTGTGATGAGTGGTTTTTCTAATCGTGTGACAGATGACTGTAATGTGTGTTATGCTTTTGTGCGGCTTTATTATTATAACGGACACCCACTTTTGTGTTGATTTTGGCTGGATACTATGCTTTGCTAGAGCCTTTTTTACAAAGTTTCGCATTGAAATGGTAATGTATTCATGTAAATCTTGTTGCAGGTGTTGTTGTTTACGAGTATGAATTGAAAATTGGATGGGGTAAATCTGTAGCTCTTCCATCACAAGCGCTACCTGCTCCTCCACCTGGGCAAATGGCCATCAGGAGTAAAGAGGTGTGATATGTTTACTGTGAAAAAATAAAAGTCATGTAAGATTGATCTGGCAGTTCTTTTCCATAAATTAGATTAGCGTGTATGATGCGAGTACAATGATCTAGGCCTGGAAGAAGGATGTGGATATGTTTTCATTTTTCATATATGGTTTTCTATCTCCAACGAAATGCTGTTTGCTGATTATTCTTTTGGCTCTGAAATGTCTAATCTGTTTGATAGGGAGGCACAGTTATTCTCTCTGGCCCATCAGGCCCACCGGTCACTTCTGTCCCAAATCAGAATTCTGAATTGGTAGGTTGAATACCTATACATCTGTTTGTTGTAATTGAAGTTCTACTTTTGTGTTGTGAAATTGAGATGACTGGTACAATTCTTATAATTAAATAGTCTTTTTTTTTAAATTGTAATTAAATAGTCTTTCATTTAGGGATACCTTTTAACTCACTGTTGCATGTTAAAATTTGTATGGATTTTTAATTTGACTCTTAATCTCACCCTTCAAATTTATAAGCCACAGCAATATGTCACCTCTAAAATTTATGGTTAACAGTGGTAATATTGGTGTATAATAAAAGGATTCATCTGTTTATTTGCCTGCATTGACTATACATGACAGTGTGTGATTCTGATTTAGTATTTTCATTGCTAGAATGTTTTGTGCCTGTAAAATTCATATATTATTTGTGCCACATTTTGGTCAATGGCTTAGTTCTAATTTCCAGGTTCTTACTCCCAATGTTCCTGATATAATGGTGGTTCCACCGGATGATGAACATCTTCGCCATGTGATTGATACGATGGCCTTGTATGTTTTGGATGGAGGGTGTGCTTTTGAACAAGCTATTATGGAAAGGGGTCGTGGAAATTCTCTTTTCAACTTCTTATTTGAGCTTGGTTGTAAGGAACACACATACTATGTGTGGAGACTCTATTCTTTTGCTCAGGTACATCCTATGAATCTTGTATTATAATCACTTTTGCTGCTTGGAGTCAGTAATGATGGTAAAACAACACAATATCTGTAGTTCATGTTCTTATTTGGGGGGTTTGTTTTGGTCAAAACATTATGTCCGGCACTGAATTCAGCTTGTTTTGGAGATGTAGGGTGATACGCTTCGAAGGTGGAGAACAGAGCCTTTTATCATGATAACTGGTAGTGGCAGGTATACTTCGCCAAATGTCTACCATGCTGCATTACTTTGAAGGAGACATTTGTGTGAATAACTTGTAGTGGAAATCCACAGCAGTTTAACGGTTTTTTTCTCGTTTGGTATTATTTTTTCTGCAGATGGATTCCTCCTCCACTGCCCACAGCAAAAAGCCCAGATCATGAAAAGGAGTTTGGCAGTACATATGCAGCTGGTAGAAGCAGGGTCTGTATTTAATGGATCTATTGTGATGTCTAAAAGAGTGTGTTTCATATGGGGTTGCTTCAGAATTAAAAATTCTTACTTTAAATTGTGCAGCGTGTTGATCCAGAACGAACACTCACTGATCAACAAAGGGATGAATTTGAGGATATGCTTCGAGCATTAACACTAGAAAGAAGTCAGATAAGGGAGGCTATGGGGTTTTCCTTGGACAATGCTGATGCTGCTGGAGAGGTGCCTAATATCAGAGCTATTAATCTCATTTCTATACTTAATGAGTTGGTGTAGGATAGATGGAATACATTCAGGCAATTTGATAATTATAAACCTAGGGCTGCTGGAATCTTTTAGTTGTTATATAATATAGGATTTTAATTTATAAAATAAGGTTGGGAAAAAAATTATAGGAATGACACCAATGTGCTTCGACAAATCATTTCTATAGTTTATTTCTCTCCTAAGCATTCAAGAATCTCTCTTAGATAAGGTCTCATGCATGAAAAATCTGTCTATTCTTATTTATGAATGTAAGTAAATATGTAAAATGTTAAGTTATATATAAGATTGAAGTCATAGGAACTCTAACTAAATTTCTAAAATATGAATAGAATCTTACTGTATAAGGATTCTTATTCCCCAATAAACTTGAGCTCTAAATAAAATGACAAGGACAAGATAACTTGTGTTAAATCCCTTTCTAATAGGGAAAACTCAACTTAATAGAAAGAACTTAACCATCTCTGTCACTGTTCATATCCGTTCATGTGAACACTAAGTGACACCAAAAGAATATCATTCTCTATCAGTTGTATTCATCTTATAGTTAAACTTTTTTTTTTAGGCTTGAAAACTTGTGTAATTTAATTCCACTTGTTATATGTTCTTTGATTTTTTCTGTGGATTATTTCTAATTGGATCTTCTCTTTCTAACGATAGTTCAGTAAAAAGTGATTTAAAAATAAATGCACATTGTGGAGAAGAGAACATGAGAACTATAATTGTATGAATGAGGAAAGGGCTTCAGACTTCCTATGGTAATAGAAACTTCTAAAGATATTTAATTCATGTGTTACATCATTTTAATTGCAGATAGTTGAGGTTCTGACGGAATCTTTGACACTTAAAGAAACACCTATTCCAACTAAAGTTGCGAGGCTCATGCTTGTCTCTGACGTCCTTCATAACAGTAGCGCTCCTGTGAAAAATGCATCGGCTTATCGAACCAAATTTGAAGCTACTCTACCTGACATAATGGAGAGCTTCAATGACTTGTATCGGAGTATCACTGGAAGAATTACTGCTGAGGCCCTTAAGGTAAGCTGCATGTGATAGGTTTCATCATAAAATTATAACTTTTATTTTCTGCTTTAGTCCCCCATGTCATACTGTATCTATGTTTTACCAGGAACGAGTTATGAAAGTCTTGCAAGTATGGTCAGACTGGTTTCTCTTTTCAGATGCATATGTAAACGGATTACGGGCTACATTCCTTCGGTCTAGTAACTCTGGTGTTATACCATTTCATTCCATTTGTGGTGATGCCCCAGAAATAGAAAAAAAGAATGGATCTGAAGATACGAGTTATGGAGGAAAGGCAAACCAAGATGCTGCATTGGCCATGGGAAAAGGAGCGGCTACAAAGGAGCTAATGAGTCTTCCTCTTGCTGAGCTGGAAAGGCGGTGCAGACATAATGGCCTGTCTCTTGTTGGTGGTAGGGAAATGATGGTTGCACGTTTACTGGATCTGGAGGAGGCAGAAAAGCAGAGAGGGTATGAACTAGATGATGATTTAAAATTTGCACAGGGGCATTTGAGTTCTGGAAGAATTTCTAGTGCTCAGAGAGAAATGGATGCTGACATGGAGCCAGTTGTCATGTCAGGATGGAATGTTTATGGAGAGGATGATACGCAGTCACAAAGCAGAAGCTCTATAACTTCAGCCACAACCCTCCCTATTCCCCAATCTGAACTGAAAGCCTTCACTAAGAAAGAGAAAACTGATCCCGTCCTACCAGCCTCTAAATGGGCTCGAGATGATGATTATGAAAGTGATGATGAGAAGAAGAGAAATGCCAAGGGCATTGGTTTGAGCTACTCATCTTCTGGTGGTGAAAGTGATGATGACCGTCCTCATAAGGCTGATGAGGTGGATTTTGTGACAGATGCAAGCACTATAGTGCAGCCTGACAGTGGAATAAATGAAGAACAGAGGTATCATATTTCCAGTATATACCTTTAGTTCTTTTTCCAGTATGACGTGGCTATAAGGCAATCTGCTTGCATTTATAATTTGGATTCAAATTGTCGTACAATCGTCTGATTCTGTCTCTCGCCCATCCTTTTCTTTTGTTTTCCATTTTTATCCTTTTTTCTTGGTCAAATTAATTAGTTTCTTGTGGTGCCTTCTTCTCTTCGATTTTCCATGATTGTGATATATGATCTTTTTCGTATTTCTCAGTTTTGTTTTTCTTATGACTCTCTTGAAAGAGAATAGGGGGTGGAAGATAGTTTATTTGACATTCAATTACTGTCTTTCCTTATGTTTTATATGTATGTATATCTTTATTTGCCTCTTCATGTTGTTTGCTATGACATGTTTATCAGACAAAAATTGAGACGTTTGGAGGTAGCTCTAATAGAGTACCGGGAATCTCTCGAGGAGAGAGGAATAAAAAGCCCAGAGGAAATTGAGAAGAAAGTTGCCATCCATCGAAAACGACTGCAATCTGAATATGGATTATCAGATCAAGCAGATGAAATCGCTGGGAATAGTAAGTGACTAATCTGTTGCATTATATGTATTCGATACTGGTTTTTACACTTTTGCCCATACTTCTTGTTCAATTAACAGCTGTTTTCTGCGTTGTTGAATAGCAATATTTACCCGTTCCGTTGGATGAGTGATATAGTAATGGTTAGGAATATGGGACCAAGGAGTTGTAGCAGTGGGATTTGGACAAGTTAATAGAAAATAGGGGAGGTTGGCTAATAGGAGAGATGGTTGTTCAGGGACCTTAACATGTATTCAAAATGTGTGCGATACACAGTCTATATCTATATACAGACCAAAAAAACTATAAATCTACATATTTCTCTCAAAATGTTATTGTATTGAAAGAGGAATATCTTGATCTTATTTATTGAGGATATATGTTAAATTTCCCTAGTTTCAACCCTGATTTTCATATTTCCTGTGATCCATGCTTCATATATTCCCAATTCTCCTCTGCTCCATGTTGCTTTTTATGATCTGTTTGTTAGGTTCTTTTAGAAAACTTCATATTCTGAAGTTTGGTCTTTCATCCTCACATCTGCCTTTGTATATGATGTACTTACACCTTATCAATTAATGAGCAGAGAGGGTGTCTTCAGAAAGAAAAGATAGACGTGATGATAGCCATGAATCTTCAAGAAAACGACACCGCAGTCAGAGTAGAAGTGAGAGTCCACAACGTAGATCATTGACCAGGGATAGGGAAATTGATACAGAGAGGGACCGGGAGAGGCACAGAGATAGAGAGAAGGCTTATGATTTGGAAAGTGAAAGGCGGGAGCGTGACCGGCGTGAAAAGAGTGGAAGTCGAGAATGGGATGATAATGATAGAGATAGGAGCAAAGACAGGGACAGGGATAGGCGGAGACGAGTGAAATGAATATTTGTCGGACTGCATTTGAGCTTATGTGGATGGGTCTATTCTATGTGCTGGGAGACCCTCATTCATTGGGAACTTACCTGTAGCTTATGTTGTGCATCTCTGGAAGTTCTCTGTTCTGTTTATGTCAAAATGAAAACAAGGTTCGGATCTACATTTTTGTTATAATGTTAAAATGTTAGGCATGTGGCTTTTATCTTGGTGCATAAAGAAGTGCATTTGTGCAATTAATTATATGCTTAGGTTAATTGGACACATCTATTACTGGCAAGTTAATTATGTATTAGCCTTCACGTAAACTTTTCTGTGGTAGAACTGTGCAAAGAATTGTACAGAGCAAGAGTTGTGGTCTATACAGAGTTATGGCTTGGATAAACTGAGCTGGAATTTAAGCTATAGGAAATACTGGCAACTCAATTTAGACCGCCAACGACTAGTTGTTTTGCTTTGTAGTCATTAAGTACAAGTTATTATTATTTTCTTTTGTTCTAAGAAATATTAAAGAGATGTTTGAATGGCTGTAGGTGATACTGGGAAGTGATTTTTCATGCTAGAAATAGTAGTGATACTTCATTTTATCATCATGACTTTCATTTTTTATTCTATATTTTTGTCTTCTCATCCTTAAGTAATTATTGCTGAATTTATCTGTATAGGTGTTTTTGTGAAGTTTTGTATATGTATTCAAAGTATTTCTTATAAATTGCTTATGTTGAGCTCAGGGATCTAATTGCAAGAACAATCAAAGCACTTCTCTTTGGACATCCAGTCAATCACTTAGGTCTTTGAAAATTTAGTACGACAAGAAAGAAATGGTTTTAGTGGCTAGGCTTTGACAATTAAAAAGGAAGTGTTTTAAGGAGTTTTGTTCAGCACTGATTGTTCTTTAGTAAACTTTGGCTTATCTTTATTTAGTACAACTTATTCGATGATTATTAAAGGAGTTTTAAATGTTCTTCATATTTATCTTCTTTCACTAAATGTTAGTTCATATTTATTCAAAATTCGTGTGCCCTTTTCCAAGGTTAATATAATTAATAAATTTTATTGGTCATTTCCAAGGTCAGAAAAAAGAAAGTTCTCATACTTATAAAAGAGGTGCATATATCCAATCTTATAACATATGAGAATTTCTTTTAGAATGTTAAATCTTGAGAGCTTTTCAAGAATCAAATAAATTAGAGGGAATGTTCTTGTCTTTAATCTAAAAAGTATAATTGTTGGATTTAATCCATGGGCATATATATATAAAATTACGAGCTATCATGAGGTTAAGCTCGGTTAAAGTGATCTATTAAAGTTAATAGTTTTGAGAATAAGATATCTAATAAAGTATGAGCTTTAATAAAGACTAGAAACAACTTCAGAGTTTTTTTATATATGTTGCGTGCTTTAGCATCTTGGAATCAAATATTTTATATTATAACTTATGACTTGAATTTCCATAAATTCAGGCGTAAAGCCTATTTTAGAAACAAATGAGATATTTGGTCAACTGATATATTTGACTATTTCTACAAATTTTATATTTGTTTCATACATGATGTTTTAGTACATGCAATTTTCGCATAAATTAATTATACGTTCTTTTGGTTTATATTTTTGTATGAAAATTGAATTTCCGTTAACTAAGGTTAATATAATCAATGTTCAAATTGATTGTTTAAGGTACGTTCAAATATTGCTATAATTGATCTTTTATTAATATTGTCAAATAAATTAATTGAAACATGCTACCAAAGTAGCTTCTCTCATGTAGATTAATTTATTTTATAATATTAAGATGATTGTGTATGTGTAATTCGTGGGAGTATTCACTAGCCCAAATGAAGGTCAATATTTTGGCCAAAATACATGTACACTTATGGTGATAAATATGTGACAATTATTAAGTTAGCCATGTGAACAATTAATTGGTCCAAAAAAAGGTTAATTGTTTGACAATTTTGTTATTGTCAATATTTGATTACTGCATCAAGAGTACCACTTGCAAGTTAATCATTTCTGTTCAAAGACTAAATATTAATGTTGTGCTAGGTATCTTGTAATGGACTTTACCATTATTTGATTTTATACGATTATGTGGAATTTATGTAATCTTGTTTGCTGGTTGTTTTATTCTCTATTCAGTTGCTACTTCTGTTTCTATTACTATTACTAGCATCAATTCCATTCCCGTGCATAATGACACAAATTTTAAGTCATGAAAAGAGAATGTTATGATTGTTCTCGGTGTTATAGATCTAGACCTTGCATTAAAGACTAAACGAACTTTCGATCTTACGGTTTATAGTTCCTCTGATAATATCAAGGACATAGAAATATGAGAATATTCAAATCGCATGAGTCTTATGATCATAAAGCGTACTATTCCGAAAACCTTCAGAGGCACTATTTTTGAAGAGGTAACTACTGCCAAAGATTACCTTGAGGAAATTGAAAAGAGGTTTGCCAATAGTAAAAAAGCTTAAGCAAGTACTATTTTGGCAAACCTCATTTCAATGAGGTATAAGGGAAAAAGGAATCTGAAATCCCTAACTTGAGCATGTGTAATGTTGATTTCCAAAATGTATATATGAGTTTTGAGTTTCTGGGTTATTAATTTGTGAGTACTGCAATTGCATTTTTGTTCTCCCTTGTGTCTACGTTTTTTCTAGGTTGCCATGTGTTCTGGAAAAGTCGATGGGTGCTAATCACCCATTGATTGCAACGCACCACCATCGCTCGACGATGGTGTCGTCGACGATGAATAGCGATCGCTGGCGACCCATCGTGTGCAACGCCACTGATGGGCGTCGCGCAACTCCTCTTGCTGGCGTCTCCGGTGACGCCATAGACGGCGGGGACGATAAAGAGATCCAACAGTTGAGGCTTCGGGTCGTGGAATGTGGAAGGGCAGCTGTGGTTGAGGCGGTTGCGCAAGCGACGTGGATTGCGGTTGATGGGTAGTGGAAATGTGGGAGAAATTAGAAGAAAAAAAATCCAGAAGAGGGAGAAAGGGCGTGGCTTTGTGGAGAAGACGAAAGGCACATGTGGGACACGTGCCCACGTCTTCTGAGGGGTCTCAAGGAGACATTGATTGGCGCGTGCAGTCAACCCTCCCGTGACGGCGTGGGGGTGTGCAATGCACGCCCCACACGTCCCATGCGTGTTTAGTGTCTGGCGCGTGCATCCTTCCCTCCTTTTTAATATGTTTTTAAATTGTTTTAAAAACCCTAATTTGTCTTTTATTAATTTAATTGAGATTAAATTAATAAATACTCCTAATAAAAATAAAAGATGTTTTATTAAATTTGAAAATTGTTTTCAAAGGAATAT
>JANJEY010136731.1:0-14622 GCA_024703695.1 Erythroxylum cataractarum
ACAAGCAAATCAAAGTGTTCTAAGCTAATTTGGGGTCAAGAAACTCAAATCTATTATTAGATTTGAGAAATTATAAAAGGATTTGAAGATATCATCAAAGGAAAGTTTAGGTAAATTTTGTCTCATCTCTCTCTACATTAGGATTTTGAGTTTGGTATTAAAATATGTTGTTCTCTATGCTTAAATATGCATGAAACATAGTTTAGGTGAATGAAATGTGTTATGGAGATTGCTCTCTAAGTCAAAACCAAAATACCCCCTCTTTGGTAAAAGTTGTGAATTTTTGGATATCTTTTGAAATTGATGATTTAAATAACATCTATGGTGTTAATTGTACACGTATAATGTGAATTGATGATGAAGAATGAAGAAGAAGTATGTTGGGTAGGCTTGGTCGAAATGATGGGAGAAGAAATGGATATGTGTAATGAGTTGTGTAATTATAATAAATGTAGCTTAAATGAAGGGAATTGGATTGAATGAAGTGGTGAAATGTGTTATTATTTGGAAGAGTTTTCTATATAACAAGATAAGAGATTGAATTACTATGATAAAGTCTTAAAAATGTGATTGAAAGTCATGCACATTAAGTGTTTGATAAAATGTCTAAGTGAACTTAGCTTAGGATTTAAGGATTCGTAGTGATATACATTAAAAGTGGCATTCATGTTTACTTATAATAAACTTGAATTGTTGCTTAGATTGATGAATAATGATCTAATGTGCTTGAATAAAAATGTACTTAATTATGTTTTGAAATGAGTAAGTGTTTGATTAAAGGCATTAAATGCCTTAGAAAATACAAAAGAAAAGGCTAATGTGAATAGTAAGGAAGTAACCATGTAAGGGGTTTTATGGTCAAATCATATAGCTTAAAAAGAGTGATATTGTATTTTATACACTTATGTGATAATGTATAAATATGACATATATGTTTGAGTAGTAAATACATTGTATATTTTTTATGTATAAAGGCTCGGGAGCTGTGAATCAAGGAGCTCGTACTGATGATTGTTGAAGTGAAAGGAGTGTACACCTTCTTCTGAAGTGAGTTAGGAAAATCAAATTTCTCATATGGGATTAGATCACCCTAAGACATGTATGATGACTTGTATGTGAATTTTGAACCTACGTAATGCATAGTAGAATTGAATCTCAAATAAAAGTTAGTATATTTGTGTAGACATTATTTTGAAACTAATGTTTTTAGTACGTATTTTGAGAAATGATAATGTTTTTAACAAACCTGAACTTGAAGTACAAAAGACAATATTTTATTTTATGAAACTACATTTTTGAAAAATTGTGCACTTGGAGTGCAAAAGATGACTTTTATTGCATGAAATAATGTTTTCGAATTTACATATGCATAATCTAGTCATATATGCTGCGTGTATTTATTCTCTTTTGGCTTAGTGCTATGGCAAGGTTTCATTTTATCGGTTGGACCGATAAATAAAAGCATAATGTCTTACTTGATTTTTGTACTTAATTTTTATATATAATTTTTGTGATTGGTGAGGAAACGATCGGTCAATCGTGTGCTAGATACAACTGATTAAGCGAACTCTATATCCTTGACGCTGGTGCATAAAAATCAAGTCCCTGTATCGACACCTACGAGACTTGTAGTACCTAACTAGTATACGTTAAGTCATAGGCTAGGCTTATGTGTTTCTATGTGATATATGTTCATTTCATAGGTTATCTACACTATCTTGGTGTATATCGAGTTCTAATTGTGATATAAGTTTTTTCTGCTCGCTGAATACATAATGTACTTACCCCCTTCCACTTTCCAACTATGCAGGTTAATTTAGTGAGCTAGAAGCTTTAAGTGGATCATACGGTCTTTTGACATTTTGAGGTATTATTGCACGTGGGTAGTTTCTGTTTTGAACTTTAGTTGCATAATGGCTCATAAACTGTTTTACTATTTTATTAGATTGATTATGTTGATATGCTTTATGATTTTATAAATTTATCTCTTGACTGTTTATGTGTTTCTATGTGATGTATGTTCACTTCATAGATTATCTACACTATCTTGGTGTGTATCGACTTCTAATTGTGATATATGTTTTTTCTACTCGCTGAGTATATAGTGTATTTATCCCCTTCTGCTTTCCAACTATGTCGGTTAATTTAGTGATTTAGAAGCTCTGAGCGGATCATGCGGACATTTCGAGGTATTACTACACGTGGGTAGTTTTTGTTTTGAACTTTAGTTGCATAGCGGCTCATGAACTGTTTTACTGTTTTTATTAGATTGATTATGTTGATATGCTTTGTGATTTTATAAATTTAACTCTTGACTGCTTTATTGTTGTAAAAGATTTTATGTGTGAACTTTTGATACTGTTGTTAAGATTGCTTTGAGGGGACTTTAAAATCCTGAAGTTGCGGTTGGATGTGAATATAGAAATGTGTTTAAAAATTATTTGCAGATATTTGAGTGAGTTTAAAATACAGCCATTGTGCTGCCCAATTTTTTTTAATAAAAAAAGAGATATTCAGTTAGTCTTACATAGTTAGATTAAGGATATCGCGAGTGTCTTTAGCCCGACTATGTGGCGATTGTCATAAGCCCGATGTAGTACTGGGTTGTGACAATAAATATAAAGAATAGCTATTTTCTACAAACACCTACAATATACTTTGGTTGACACAGCTTTTCTACAAGAAATCCATATAAACATCAACTACTATCAAACTCATTTAATAAAACTAAATCTATCTCAGCTTTCATTCATTAAATCTCATATTGCATTCATTAAATCTCATGTTGCAGTTATTGATGTTTCGTTAAATCAATTATAACTAGAACCATTAATCAACAGCATAGATAACTAGAACCATCAACCAGAAGCATAGATAGCTACTTGTGTTCGTGGAAAATGGAACAAGCCATTGCAGAGTCTTCTCCATCTCATCCTTGATTTCAGTTATCGTGAGCTATAGATACAAATTCAATAAAGGTTAACAAGTTGGATATTTGTCAAGACAAAAGTTTCTTTACTCAGACTTCTCTTGTTCACCCGATGAGATTGTAACTTGGAATGTAAAGCTAATTTAATGCTAGGAGGCAAGCCTTAATATAATTGATCCCTTATGTTTTGGGGAATTGAACTTGATCTTACAACCTGAAAGCATCAAGATTATCTTTACCAAAAATCCTTAAAACTCTGTAAACAATATTATTGCAAAGCCATAAGAGTATGTACAACAGGCCTTGTGTACTCAAAATCAGGTTAATTAGAAAGGTCACCTATGCAACTACAGATCACAATCCCTAACTGTCCCATTTTGCTCAGTTGAATTTTGTAAAAGCTTCCTATTAGTTTAACTAAAGGCAATGATGTGTGCTGCCACTCTACTAGTTGAAATACTAATTGTCTTACATTATATGGATATCAATTTATCTATAATTTACTGAATCTAAAAACCTTGGTAAACTTAGTTTATACACCTAAGGTTTAACATGATTTGATGTTGCCCATTAGAAAGGAGCCATAAGCGATCATAAACACTTACATATATATGATGCAAGGTTAAAGAAGGGTCTCGATGTCTCCAACAAGTCGAGTAATAATAGTACTAAACCAATAACATTATTATCAATTCTTTTTTTTTTGTCAATAGACTTGTCTTTTCTTTCAAATGCAGAATAAGATGTAATAATGGATTATTTAAGTAATGATGGTAAAACATACATATACCTTTTGAATGATAGAGAAAGCCAAATGCAGAATTATGGATGAAATGATTGAGAGAGATTGAGCTCACCAGATTATCAATTTGCATAATTATTTTCACATAATGCAAAGACAAGCCAACAGGTCCCAGTCGTTGCCGATTGCTTTCAAATCCTTAGAATGTTACATAGCCATCTACAAAATGCAGGTAACAACAATAAGCTTCAATCATTAAGCAACAAACGATCAAATAAAAATCAAACCTAAGGAAACAACCCCTGCAAAGCACAGAAGGAATCCTTATTCTGTATTTCTTACTATCACAAGTGTAACTAACTTCTTTTTTCTTAATATGATAATACAGCTTTGGTCATAGGAGCTATTAGTTGGAGAATTCAAAAGTATTAGCTATCTTCATATCTTCAAAATAACAATCACTTATATATGACGAGGGAATTTACAATTGTTTTTTGAAACTAAAGAAGTTTGAAAATAACATTAAGAAGATGATAGAAGAACAAATAATATTAAGAAGATGATAAACCATGCAAACATGCCAACTGTATTACATGTTCAAAACCTTGGACGAGTACAAACCAACATTTCCAAAGGTGTCATGTATCTCCAGTAGTAGAAAATGGACAATATTTATAAGTTTCTCCATCACCTACCATCAAAATTAATAGGTTGCATATCAATAATTGCTAACTTTAATAGGATTGCTAAAACAAAGAGGAATCATGATTTACAATTGTTGTTTTTTTTTTTAATTTCAACTAGTTGCCAACTATGGAATGACATTGTTCTTGAACTTAAAACTCATGCAGGCACAGAGCATGTACAAACTAAGGAGAGAGAGAGATCAAAGAAAGAATTAAGAGTTCCAAAGGCATAGCAATTATAAACTATGAATGTGATTCAATATAAAATGAAATAAGATAAAGTTAGTACATTGAAGTTACCTCTTCCAAACTTCTTGATGAAAATGACTTTTTTTAAAGGTTTCTCACTTGTTTTCTCTGACACTTTAGTTCTGTTTTCAAGCTTGCAAGGTTTTGAACTTCAATTGTTCACAAGTTTTGAACTTACTGATCATGAATCTTAGTCTTTAAACTACTTATATGAAGTTTCATAAAAAGGTTTACAATGAAACGATCAAAATAAAAACATTTTTGGATGCTTAAAAAAGATTTAATAAACTGTTATAAAGTAATATAAGTTTTTCCTTTTTTTTAAGAACATGCGTTTAATTCACTGCATGAGCCACATTTTTCAATAACAAAATCTAGATAATCATAGTTACAAACATCAAAATTTAACAATCTACGAAGTTTTTTTTCATAAAAAATTATGCCCATCAAGTTGTTGAAATTAGTATCCCAATCATACATTGAAAGTTAACTATGTATCATATCTTCCCCAAGTGACCAGAGCATAATCACGTTCCCTTCTTTATCATTACCAATGCCTAAGAAAACCAGTATTTCTAGAATGCCAACTACAGTTAGCAACAACATTTGTACCGTCGATATAATAAAGTTTGCAACTTCTTAAAACATAATACCATCCAATTATCACAAATAAAAATTATGCCATATGACATAATTATTCAGTGACTAAAAAGGACATCAAGAAGTTACCAATTTGAGTAGCAGCCAGACTACTTTCTTAGCTCTTATATTGGCAGTCTTGCTCAAGTCTGTCCAGTACCTGCAATTCATGATAGTGTTCCTACAAACCAACAAAATGTACCTTTATACTACAGTTTCCTTCATACCACCAAGTATGTGATTACAATATACAAAAATGAATTGGATGGAGAGGTAGTTGTTTATAAATTTTAGCAGACATGTTATAGTCTAAAATACAAGTTTGTATGCAACTCATCAACTAAGGTAAGTTGTCTAATAATTTTGGAGAAAATCATAAAGGGAGGGACGCTCACGGATGTAGACTGAACAAAAGTCATTAAAAGCTCGCTAACAACTTCTGATTCTTCCCTCAATTGCTTTTGAGGACTAAGCTTTTTGTTGAGTCTAGAACGTGAAATAAAATCCATGTAGCAACTTTACAAATGTGTTACTTTAACTTAATTGGGAGAATTAGAAAACACTTTATAATTATTCTCAAAATAACGATCCAAGTTATGCCATTGAGGCTCTTTACACCGAATCAAATCAAACTAATTTCCAATTTTCTCAAAAAGTCTCAACACAACACCCAGAACATCCATTAAATAATTTCATGCTTCAACAACGATAATCACTACAATTCCAATGGGGATTCAAACCAATAAATTTAAAGGCTACCATGGAGATTCGAAGAGGGAAGTAGGCAACATTATGGATTTTTATGTTTGTTTCGCGAAGAACAATCTCAATTTTATCGGGTTAAGTTGATTGGGAGAGAAAGATCGAGGATTTCCTGCTAGGTCGCCAATCTCCATTTGGTCTACTCTTCTTCGTTGATGCGTGGGAGTGAACGACGACAACACATAGAGTTTGACCCGTCTCAAAAAATAAGAACAATAGTCAATACTGAGTACATGCAAATTGAAATCCACACTTTTATAGATTTAGAATTTTTAGGAACCATAAGAAGGAAAATAAACACATCTAAATGATCTAAAAAATCATTTGAAATTTTTCAGAAGCCAAAAAATCTCAACTTGAACGAGATTGCTTTTTCCTTGCCTTTGTGTAAACTTGCATGACGAATAATCCCTTAAAAGAAGCTACAAAACAAACTGAAACAACAAATAGCGTGAACGTCTAAGATCCGAACACATCCGTAAATTACTTGATCTGGTTTTTCTGTGAAAACGAAGAAATGTGAGAGATGCAAGGAAAGAGCCAATGAAAGGAAGAAGTTTCTAAAGAAAATAAGAAATGAGACGGTTAAAGAGTAAAGAGGACAAAATTGACTTTAAAATAAAAACAATAAGCTAATTACGTTAAAACGCTCCTATAGAGGAGCTTCTTGAGCCAACCCGACTAACTCATAACTAAACAACCCAAACAACTTTTTATAAAATCAATCAGTTGATTTGGGTCAATCAACTATTTTTTGACTGATTAGTCAACAATCAAACGAGGCCAATATGATACTTTTAACTATATTATAAAATTATGTAGAAAAATATTTAAAATATATTTTTTAATTATTTATTATTATATCTTTAATGAAAACTTGTTATGCTTTCTATGAAAAGGGTTTTTCATGTATTAATTTAATATTTTTTACGAATATTAACCTCATATTTATCAATTTAATTACAAATGATATTTTGCCATAAATCATAATATATATATATATATAATTACTTATTAAAAGGTAAGTAAAAATATTGGAATAAAAGCGTAAAATAATACAAGTACTCACACAGATTCCACCTCAAGTATGAACAGAGTTCGTAACGTTGTGGTCTGTATAACATAAAGTCCTTTCTCCTCTCAACTTCTCAAAAGAATAATATTGATAAAAAGGTCGAAGTTTGAGCAACAAAGTCAACTGTAGTGAAAAGTTTCAAAGGGAAACGATGATCCTTGTTCATACTCTCGTACACAATATTATTATTTATACCAAAAAAAGGGACCTTTACATTCATTTTCTGACAGTATATACGTACCAAAAAGAGAAAAAAAAAAGTTTTAACTACTAGATTAGAAATTAAATCAACAAGATAAGAGGTTTAAGATTTAAAAAGTTAAATTGATAATATACTAATTTTAAAATAGTTAAAGATTAAATAAAATAAAATTTTATATAAAATTGAAAAAGATTTTCCTTATCTAAAAAAATTAAAGTTTAATTAAAAAAGTGATTATGAAATTTAATTTGTTTATTTTGATATATAAAATTTTATTAATTAATAAAAATTGACCATTTAATTAATAAATTAATCAATTTTTAACCTACTCGAAAAGTTAAACATTTCAAAATTTTTAAAGTCGACACAACCAAACAGATTGAGTTTTTTAATTATAGGAAAAAAGGTATATTTTAATTAGGGAATATGACAATTATCGCTAAGATATAGTAGTTATCAAATACCAAACCCGAGTTTTTATGGTTTCATTTAATTTATAACAGTGTCCAATATTTTACATAAATTAAGTCTATTATATTCACTTAATTGTCAACTATTCATTGGATGTCGTATCAACTATTTATTCCTCTTCTGCAACAACCTCTGGTTCAATTAGTTATGGAAGTTACCTTTATCTCTTATTCTTCCTACGACCTACCTAAACTCTAATAAGCCCTGCAAGATATCACTTCTTCCTTGTTCTTTATTCTTTCTTCTTTTTCTAGTTCTCTTTCTTTCTGCAGTGACGATCTTTTCATGCATGCCTAGAAAGTAATTTACCTCTCATCTTATCTTCTTGTTTTATAGTAATATTGTAATACTATTTCTATAAAGCGCCGCACACCCAATTCCCCAGTTTGTCCAAAGGTTAGTATATTACCTGACGAGTTTCCATCTTGATTTGTTTATTTATAATCTTGATGTTATATTCATGCTTCAAAAGAAACCATTATAGCCAGCTAGTCAACATTGTAACTATTTTTGTTCTTGACAGGGATAAGGATTTCTTTCTTTTGTTTTTTATAATGCAAAACAATAATGGAGTTGGACCCGGAGGGCATCCAGCATGTGCGTCGTGCAAGCACCAAAGGAAAAGGTGCGGGGAAGACTGCATGCTGGCGCCATATTTTCCAGCGAACAGGAGCCGAGAGTTTCAGGCGGTTCATAAGGTGTTTGGCGTAAGTAACGTGACCAAGTTGGTGAAAAGCGTGAAAGAGGAGCAACGAAATATGTTGGTAGATTCGTTGATATGGGAGGCCATGTCGAGGGAGAAAGATCCAGTTTTAGGTCCTCTAGGGGATTATAGAAGATTACAAGACGAACTGGCATATTGCATAAAACAAAATCAGTCACTGCATAATGCTCTAAGTCAACTGCAGCACCAACATCCACGCGGGGTACTTTGGAATGCTACTAATTTGATGAGTAGTAATATGATTAGCAACAATAACAGTGTTGCTAGTAATGGATTTGGTGGTGTACGAGGAGGAGGGTTAAGTAATAATAGCAGCAGGGACATGATAAACTATGATGATATAATTATTAGAGATGCTGCAATCGGTGATGTCAAGCCATTTAGCTATCCCACAAATTACATGCAATCTCAGGAGAAAGTAAAAGAAAACAGCGTGATTTCTATGCTTGTTCCACGACAACAACACCAGAATACTTCATTTCCAGGATTTAACCATCAGCACCAGCACCATAATCCAGCAGCATCAGCATCAACATCCCCACCAGTACTACAATCTTTCAGGTAAAAAACGGCTTATATCTCGATATCATGACATGGCCTGGAATTATGTTTCTTTTTCTTTTCTGCTTGTAGTGCATTATAAGTCCACTTTATAGTACAGTCATTATATGTATATATACATATATATAAATCGACTGAATTTAGTTTTAAAATTGATTAATCTGACACCTTAAATTTATCCATGTTAGGACCTACCAATAAAGCATGGAGGCAAAGGCGGACAATAATGCATGGATCAACTAAATCCTTCTTTTGTCATCCTCAGTTGTATATAGAAAGTACTGGTCCAATACATTAGACTTTATCAGTTTGATCCGGTTAATCGACTTTCCCAACTGATTGATGTTTTGTCTCAATCTAATGCTTTCCATAACACGGCATTGTGGAGCTTACATCATCTTGTTGTTCAACAGAATTTAATCAAGTGACTCTCTATTTTCAGTTCACAAGTTTGGTTTTATCTTTTTCCTTTCTAAGTAATTATCTCTTAAAGTAGATAAAGATCCAACAAGGGATCCAGAGCTTCGTTTCACTTGAATTACTTTAGAAAGGAGTGAGTCCATAGATGTTTATAATATTGGTTTATAACTAAAATTCCCTAACAATTTCACTGAAAATTTTAAATTAAGAAGTACAAATTCATTTTTAAGTGAATTTATATTAGTACACATGGTTGTTTGACATTCATTACGTTGTTTTACATTCATTACGTTAAATTAGTCATACAATATATACATACTTCTTACGAGTTACCATCATCAAACTACAGATGCACTTGGTATAAAGGATAAGTATACGATAATAGGATAAAGATGAAGCCAGGATGATGATAGATCCAGGACTACTCAGAATAAATTTACAGATATAGTAAGTATATATATATACATATACATATGATGTTAGTTACAGGGAAGGGGCTGACAACCTCATGATTGGTTGTCAGCTAACCGAATCTGTTATTCCTAACAGATTCTTAGTATAAATAAGCCATAGACATAAGGAGAAAGGAGCATTGAGTATATTGTTGAGTAGGTGAGCCATAGGCTGGAGGTACTGGTCCTCGAAACCAGATTATTTTGTATTCGTTTACAGAAAATGAATAGCAACATATCCATTTTTCTTACCTATTTTCCTGGAACTTATCAATTGGTATTAGAGCAGTTAATCCTCGGTAATGGCTGCCAAGAAAGCTGATAATAGGTTGGAAGGTATTGAGAAGGATTTGGAGCTCCTTCGGGAAGAGAGGCGCAGAGAAGGGGAGGAGATACAGAGATCGATCAGTCAAGTTCACCAAGAATTTCAGAAGCAGCTCAGTCATTCCACTCAAGAATGGTAGAGACGAATGGAAGAACATGGCGTGGAACTTCAAAGGAAGATGGAGGATGTTAATAGGGAAATGGGAGAACGTTTGAGGACCGAAATAAAAAGCATGATGATATCGGTCTTGCAAACGTGGAAGAAGACTGAAGGCGGTACTGTGGAGACCCGACCCGAAGAGCGCCCACCCGAAGAATCTCAACCCGAGGCCAGTAGAAGGGAGCTAGGAAAGGCTCCTTTGGCATCGGAGGAACACTTTGAGAGCAACGACTGGCGCAATGAAGCTAGCTACCGCGTCGACCCACCTCCTGGGTTCGCACGCCCAGGCGATTTCCGGCGGGATTGCCGACCAAGACGGGTTGAGATGCCCACGTTTGAATGTACCGACCCCGATGGGTGGATATATAAGATCGAACGATTCTTCTCAGTGGGGAGGTTCACCGAAGGGGAGAAGATGGAGCTAGTGGGTATGAGCCTGGAGGGAGATGCATTAACGTGGTTTCGGTGGGTGGAGAGCGGGCGACCCATAGTGGATTGGCAAGAATGTAAGAAACTGGTGACCCAGAAATTTCGCCTAGCTCACGAAGGTACCCAATGCCAGCGACTGTTGGTGGTCAAGCAGGTTGGCACAGTGATGGAGTTTACCGGAAAATTTCTGGAACTCGCAGCCCCTCTTCCGGAGTTGCCAGACGCAGTATTGGAGAGTACATTCATGAATGGGTTAGTAGAGGAGATCCGGCTGGAAGTGCAGATTCTCAAGCCCCGGATTTTGGCTGAGATGATGGAATTAGCTCAACAGGTGGAGGAGAAGTTCTGACGCATGACTGAATTGCGTTGGAACTGCGGGGTAGCAGGCACGAAGTGGGGGTCGGCGGGGCCACGCATAGATCATGCGCGGGGGGGAGAGAAGAAAGGAGGGAATAGGAATCCAGGGGAGTCAACTCGCTACTTCCACCCGACCCAACAATCTCGACAGCCACAGGTACCAGAAATCGGGAAATTTTTGGAGATTAACAGTGAGTGAGTTATAAGATAAGAAAGCCAATGGGCTTTGCTTCAGGTGCGATGAGAAGTTCAGTCCGGGCCATCGGTGTAAAAAAATAGAATTCCAGGTTTTGGCTGCCATGGATGAAGAGTCTGACCTTGAGAAAGAATCAATGGAAGAAGATGAAGAGGAAGAAGTACAACCTGTGGAGTTAGCTGCAGGGTCGGTGTTGGGATTCACTTTTCCTAAAACTATGAAAGTGAAGGGAACCGTAGATGAGAGGGAAGTGATAATACTTATTGACAGTGGAGCTTCGCACAATTTTATTTCATGGGAATTAGCAAGATTACTGAATTGCGAGTTAGAGGGCACTACGCGGTATGTTATAGTCCTGGGAAATGGTCAGCAAATTAGAGGAGAAGGCATCTGCAAGGGAATAGTGTTGTCAGTGCAAGGATTGCAGGTAACCGAAGAGTACTTACCAATGGAGTTGGGCTGTTGTGATGTTATATTGGGCATTAAATGGTTACAAACCTTAGGTAAGGTGGTGACAGATTGGGGCAAAATGACAATGGAGATCAGACAAGGGGATAGAACCCTCACGATAATAGGAGATTCGACACTCGCAAAAACGCCGATCAGCCTGAAAAATTTGGTGCAGACCACAATAGTGGGAGATTCGGTGTATCTATTGCAGATAGGGGGTGCAGAAGGAACAAAGCTGAAGGATGACACCCCAATTCATGCGGACCTAAAGGTGCTTTTGGAGGAATTTCAAGCAGTTTTTAAGCCTTATCTCCGTAAGTTTGTATTGATATTTTTTGATGACATCTTGGTTTACAGTGTTGACAAGGAAGCACATATTGGTCACTTGAGGACCGTCCTCATGGTGCTCAAATCGCAGCACCTGTATGCTAATCGAAAGAAATGCAATTTTGGGCAAGAAACCTTGGAATACTTGGGACACATTATATCACCAGATGGGGTGGTAGCTGACATTAACAAAGTCCAGGTTATGGTGAATTGGCCAAGACCAGTGAATGTACGGGAGTTGCGTAGCTTCTTGGGCCTAACGGGATATTATAGGAAGTTCGTAAAGAATTATGGACACATCTCTTGGCCACTGACACAATTGTTAAAAAAAGAAGGGTTTAAATGGACTGAAGAAAGTGAGGTTTCTTTCCAGCAGCTGAAGCAAGCCATGATTTCAGCCTTGGTTTTAACTTTACTCGATTTCAATAAACCCTTTATTATGGAGACCGATGCATCCGCCTATGCTGTAGGAGCGGTTCTAATGCAAGAGAATCGACCTATCGCCTACTTCAGCCAAGTTTTGCCCACATCCAACTGACACAAATCAACATATGAGCGGGAGTTACTAGCAATTGTCTTGGCAGTGAAGAAATGGAGATCCTACCTTTTGGGCCATCAGCTTATCATCCGAACCGATCAGAGGCCCCTTAAATTCCTGCTGGAACAACGAGAAGCCCACCCGGATTATCAGAAATGGTTGTCCAAATTGTTGGGGTATACTTTCAGCATCGAGTATAAGGCGGGGAGAGAGAATAGGGTGGCTGATGCGTTGTCCAGAAGACCTCATCAGGTTGAAGTTATGGTTGTGGTAGCAATACGGGCACTGGATATGGAGCAAATACTCAAGGAGATTGACGCTGATCCTAAGTTGTCGAAATTGAAGCAAGAGCTTCAAAAAGATGGGGGGTCACATCCCCCTTATACCTTATTCCAAGGTAGGTTATTTTACAAGGATCGGTTAGTACTACCGAGGACTTCCACATTCATTCCAACCTTGCTCAAGGACAGCCACCAAAGTAACATTGGAGGGCATGGAGGTGCTTTAAAAACTTATAAAGGCTAGCTCATGAACTTTTTTGGGTGGGAATGAAAAGTGACATCTATAGGTTTGTGGCTGAATGCGTTGTTTGTCAGCAAAACAAATACTTATCCCTTTCCCCCGCTGGCCTTTTACAGCCCTTGCCAGTGCCACAGCAGGTTTGGGAAGAGATTTCTATGGATTTCATAGAAGGGTTGCCTAAATCAAAAGGGTTTTCAGCCATATTAGTGGTGGTGGACCGACTTAGTAAATATGCCCATTTTTTTGCTCTCAAGCATCCCTTTACAGCTCAATTTGTGGCCTATAAATTTGGGCAGGAGGTGATAAGGTTGCATGGGTTCCCTAACTCCATAGTATCGGATAGAGATAAAATATTTTTGAGTAAGTTCTGGACAGAATTGTTTAAGATGCAAGGGACACAACTGCGTTTCAGTTCAGCCTACCATCCCCAAATGGATGGGCAGACTGAGGTTGTCAACCGATGTCTCGAGGCTTATCTCAGGTGCTTCACTAGCAAGCAACCTCAACAATGGGCATGTTGGGTGGGATGGCCCGAATATTGCTGCAACACGTCCTACCATTCCACCTTGGGCACTACACCATTCAATGTTCTTTATGGAAGGGATCCTCCCACTCTTACCAGGTATCAAATTAAGTCATCAGCTGTGGATACTATTGATGTCTTGTTGCAGGATAGGGATCAGAAATTGGCTGAATTGCGTCACCATTTGACGATAGCTCAACAGCGAATGAAATTGACAGCAGATGGGAAAAGAAGAGAAGTGGAGTTTCAGGTGGGGGATAGGGTCTTTATCAAGTTAGCTCCATACCGCCAGCAGTCAGTGGAACCTAGGAGCAATACCAAGTTGGCTCAAAGATATTTTGGTCCCTTTGAGATTCTCCAACGTGTGGGACCAGTGGCCTATCGACTGAAGTTACCTCCAACGGCCAAAATTCACCCCGTTTTCCATGTTTCGCAGCTTCGAAAGGCATTGGGAATTAATGACTCCATCGTAAGTATGCCAGATCACCTACTCACGCCTGAAGTTCATTCCACTCAACCTGCTGCCCTATTGGCCATCCGAAGTTTGGGTCCTAGTCCAGAGTTGGAGGTGCTTATTCAGTGGAAGGGGCACTCAGTGGCTGAAGCTACATGGGAATTATTTGATGATATGCAGATCAGATTTCCGGACTTCCACCTTGAGGACAAGGTGAAACTGATGGGGGGGAGTAATGATAAACCCAAGGTAACCCGTTTCTATGTTAGGAAGAATAAGCAGAGGGCAGAGGAGTAATTAGTAGAGGAATATGCTAATATGTATTCGGGTAGTTAGTTAGTTAATAGTACGGACAACCAATCATGAGGTTGTAACGGAATCTGTTAGTAATCAGATTCTCCGTACAAATAACCGGGGGGGGGGGGGGGAA
>JANJEY010136836.1:0-14596 GCA_024703695.1 Erythroxylum cataractarum
TAGAGACTCACATCAGCCACGCTCACTAGGACAATAGGATTGTTTTTGTCATTAATTTGGTATTCATTTATGTACTACTTAATGTTTTAATTATCAGTTAGGAATTTTTTTTTCTTTTTATGATCGTTTAATTTTCTGTTTAAACAAATTCCATAGGTTGAAAAATCCAAAACTTATGTAAGGATAATTTATAATTGTTGACATTGAAATCAAATTTCACGTCGAGATTTTCAGAACCATTGCATTCAACAAGACATTTATAGAGAGTTAAAGGTGACTTTAGCGAGCATACAGCTTCGATCTTTGGATTAAGCAATCAAGGTTACATTTGAAGAAGGACAACAATTAGCGACGGAAATGTCCCGCTGCTAATTTAGTTCACAATTACCGACGATTTTTGGTTATCATCAGCATTTGAATTGTCTCAATTTACCGACGGATTATTGAAATCGTCGATAAGGATTGACATATATACTAACGGTTTCCATCAGTATATTACTACCAACTACACCGATGCTTTTATTAAACCTTTAGTAAAAATTACCGACGGAACTCCTAGTATCGTCAGTAAAGTATACCAACCGTGTCTGTGCCGATGAAAGGCTCCGTTGTTCTATTCCATCAGTAAATATCATTACCGACAGCAACTCTGTTGCTGTTGTCGGTAAATTCTGTCAATAATGCCCCTTTTCTTGTTGTGTAAATTATAAATTAAATTTATTTAATAAAATATTATTTATCTAGTAATGATTAACTATTAACTACAATTTTTGATGAAATTTAAATTCATTTGAGATTCAATCAATCATAAATTTTTAATTTTTATTGAAATAAATTAAGATGTGAATGAAAGTAAAAATTAAGAGAAAATAATTAATACATAAATTAGAAATCGTAGATTAAACAAAAAAGGAAAAAATGAAAATATTAAATTTTACAAGAACTGCACGATCATGTTTGTGCACGATGGTGAGAAAGTAACTCTATAAGGATTTACACAATGGTGCATAATTGTTATATACAAAATTATGATTTATATTTACAAGTTACATATTTTAAATAATTAGTAAAACTATATTTCAAACAAAACCAACTCAGGGTTGTGAACTCGCATGCATGGTCTTAAGTCACAACCGTGCATGCTTTTTGGTTTTCTTAATTAACACTTATATAATGTTATATTTTTTAATTAAATTATTGAATATAACGTTATTCAAGTAACTGTATTTTAAGAAATCAAATAATTAATTATATACCAATAATTATTATAAATATATGAATTAATTTATTATATTCTAATAACTATTAATCATATCAAAATCAATTAATTAACTAGGATTTTAGCATATTTAAATAGTCATAAATCAAAATTAATTAATTAACTATGATTTAAGTATATTTAAGTAGTACGTATAAATAATAATTGTTTATTATTATTCTTTATTATATACTAAATATGTATAATAACATTAGTGTATATATATTTTATAAAATTAATTGATTATATTATAATAACTATTAATTATATGAAAATTAATTCATTGAAATAATAGGATGGAAAATATTCAGTGATATAAACTATATAACAATTAACAATAATTATTAATACTGTAACATATATATCAAATATTAATATTGACTACTTAATTAAGTAACTATATTTTAATAACTCATACAATTAAATATATTCCAAAAAATATTAATAATAATTGAATTAATTTATTATATTCTGGGTGTGATCATACCAGCACTAATGCACCGGATCTCATCAGAACTTCGAAGTTAAATGTGCTTGAGCGAGAGTAGTACTAAGATGGGTGACCGCCTAGGAAGTCCTCGTATTGCACCCCTATAAAATACGTTTCAAAAAAAATTATCATATTCTTTTTTTGTTTTGTATAAAGGGAAAATAAGAGTACACCGGTTAAAAAGTGAGTATGGGGAATCAGATCCCCGACCTATCCTCTAGTAGGATACTGTGACACCCAATGGGTGGTACACTCCAAGGTCGGAATGAACTGCCTGGGTGGCGAGCCAGTCCGCACATCTGTTGCTTTCTCGGTAGATTTGACGATGAACAATAGACCAGCTCCGGTTCAGAAGTTCCTGAATACCCAGGACCAAAGAGTTGTTCGACTGGGAACGAGAGGAAGCAGAAGAGAGGAGCTGGTGAACTCTCAGGGAGTCCACTTCCAACTCAATCCTACGGAAGCCCAACGAGAGACCGGTGTAGACCGTCCAGAGTTTCGCTGACAACACTGTACACCAACCAATGTTTTGAGAGAAATCCCCGTGCCAGGTGCCGTCAACATCGCGGATGAGTCCCCCGGCGGGTGCCACAAACTGGGTCCGATTGCAAACTCCATCTGTGTTCAATTTAACCCATCCGGTCGGCGGCCGACACCAACCGACGAGTTGCTCCCGACGGGGACGAAAGTCAGTGGGAGCCAGGCTATGCCTCGCCACAGCCTTCTGAACCTGATCTGCAAAAGACAAAATAATAAAAGAGGGTGAGGTTGGTCGCACAAAAGCATAATCGAAAATAGACTTGTTCCTCTACATCCAGAGGAACCAGCAGATCAAACCAAAACAAAGTTCCCAAGATTAATTAATTAATTAGCTAAGATTAATTCATTAACTATTATTTAAGTATATTGAAATAATAGGATGAAAAAATATTCAGTTGATAGGATCTATATAATAATTAATAATAATTAACAATAATTACTATTAATAACAAACGGTTCGTACTGATTAATCAATGGTTAAACAAAAATATGCTAAATTTATTAGTCACACTGGATTGCAAGGCATGTCAAATTTTGTACTCAAATATTTCCTTTTGCAACTAACCAAGTTTTAGGTGGTGCAATCTCAACGGCTTCCTCACCGTGGCTTACCCAAATGACAACTCACTCGGACACTGCCCCTTCCACAGGTACGTTCTCTCCCATACACATCAATCACCCCGGTTGACCTCCTTCCTCTTTACCTTCATCTACATCCTCACCAAATCCCCCAACTCCCATTGACCCACTTTCATATGTTCTAACAAATATTGTCTCACCTAACCTCAACCTTTTCGTTGACCTTACTCCATATGTCTCGTCCCACCCTCGTCCCACTTCCTCAACTTCGCACTAGTCTCAACCTACTAGAACACATAATAGCGTCTTACGATCCACCACCATGCACAAAGTCCAAGCTAACATTGCCCTATCCGAACCACATTCCTTTTTAGACAAAGAACCCATTACCTTTCACCAATCCCACTAACATAAAGAATGGCGTATTGCTATGGGTCAAGAGATGGATGTCCTGATCCAAAATTGTACCTGGGAGTTGGTTCCACGTCCTCCAAAAAAGAATATCATCGGAAACAAATAGTTGTTTCGAATTAAAAGAAAACCAGATGGAAGTGTCGATCATTATAAGGCTAGACTTGTAGCCAAAGGATATACTCAAGCAGAAGGTGTTGATTACTTTGAAACCTTAAGCCCTGTTGCTAAAACAACCACAATCCAAACAGTGCTCGCACTTATCGCTCAACATGATTGGCCACTTCGTCAACTAGACATATCTAATGCCTTCCTCCACGGATATATTGATACAAAAATTTACATGGAGCAACCCAAAGGCCATGTTGACGACACTCATCCAGGTTTTGTGGCAAACTCAATAAATCCTTTTATGGCTTAGAACAGGCACCTTGGGTTTAGTTCCATAGGCTACATGAATTTTTACTATAGCAAGACTTTATCTCATCCAGTGTTAATTCTTCTTTATTTATTAAACGTAGTGGCACTGAAAAAATATTTGTTCAGATCTATGTTGATGATATTCTAATTATTGGGCCAAATATTTGTGCAACTGATACTTTTGTTTAGGTCTTGCACTCTTCCTTTCCAGTATAAGATATGGGCTCTCCTATCTATTTCTTAGGCATTTAGCTAACCAAGGTCTCACATGGTCTACTCCTCTCTCAATCTAAATACATTTCAGACCTCATATCTCGGATTGGATTAGATGACAACAAAACTTGCCAAACACTCATGGCCACAACCCCACCCCTATCTAAAGAAATTGGGGAAAGACTGGATGATGCCAATCTTTATCAAAGTGTGGTCGGTGCTCTGCAGTACATAACCATGACTAGACCCAATGTGGCATTCTCTGTTAACAAATTGTGCTAGTTTATTCTTTGTCCCACGACTGAGCATTGGAAGGCTGCCAAACGCCTAATTCGCTATCTTACTAGCGATTATGGTCTCCTTTTTACAAAGTTTGCATCTATGTCTCTTTAATGTTTTACTGATAGTGACTGTGCAGGATGTCCTGATGATTACAGGTCCACAAATAGCTATGCCATTTATCTTGGCTCCAATTTGATATCATGGGCTTCAAAGAAATAACCTACTATCGCAAGATCTTCCACTGAGAGTGAGTACAAGGTAATGGCGAATGCAACTGCTGAGGTGTGTTGGTTGCACTCTTTGCTTCATGAATTGGGTTTTCGTTCATCCTCTCCATCAACAATGTGGCATGACAACCTTGGTGTAATATACCTTTCTGCTAATCCCATTTTTCATGCACAAACCAAGCACATCGAACTAGACTATCATTTTGTGCGTGAATTGGTCGCAACAAGTCAGCTTACCATTTGTTTTATTTCAAGTGCAGATCAAATTGCAGATATCTTAACAAAACCTTTGGGTCGACGATTGTTTAAGCATCACCGAGACAAGCTCCGACTTCTCCTTATTCCATCGTTCGCTTGGGGGGGATGTTCCGAAAATATTTTGTCAGTAATAAGCATATATGTCAACTCTTGTCTTTAGGCTAAATTCATTTGATCTGCTCCCTTCGTCTATACATATGTCATGCCTTATATTTCTCCTACAGTTTAGCAACCTTCCATATAGTGTAGCTTGAATCCTATATATATATATATATATATCCTTTAAACATTTATACAATAGACAACAAACATTCTATTCATTACACACATAACCATTTCTAGCCACGTCGAATACTTTTAACCACTTCCTTCACTCCTCTCTTCAAGCATTTATGTTCAGCAACTTTTCGGATGAGCTATCCACTTCACTGTCGATTCCCATTTCTCTATAATCCTTTATTTCTCTCTCTCACTTTGCATAGCAGTCGCCAATAAGGTTCTGTCATTAACAAAACATCTTTTACTAAATAGTAATTAATATTGCAAATCCAGGTCATTCATCCCTCTCGCAATTGTCTCTCTGCATAATCATGTTTTTCTGTGCACGATCGTGCAAATCCTTATAGAGTTACTTTCTCACCATCGTGCACAAGCACAATCGAGCGGTTCTTGTAAAATTCAAGATTTTCATTTTTTTCCTTTTTTTACTTAATCTATGATTTCTAATTTATGTGTTAATTATTTTCTCTTAATTTTACTTTCATTCACATCTTAATTTATTTCAATACAAATTAAAAAATTAAGGATTGATTGAATATCAAATGACTTTAAATTTCATCAAAAAATTGTAGTTAATAGTTAATGATTACTAGATAAATAATACTTTATTAAATAAAATTAATTTATAATTTAGTTACTAAATAAATAGTAATTAATAGATTGATTACTTATTAGTGTCAGTGTGACAAAGATAATATTTTCATTTCTTAATTTAGCACGTATAAAGTATAGTTAATTAATTAATTTTCATATAATTCATAATAATTAGTATATAATAAATTATTTGATTTATTAAATGATACTTCGTTTACAAATGGAAATTTATGGCTGATTTAATTTTAAATGAATCTAAATTTGATAAAATAATTACAGCAAATGATCAATAATTACTAGATAAATAAAAAATTATAAAACATAATACAAAATTAATTACATGCAATTAATTGACTGAGTAAATTATAATCAATTGATTGATTAATTAATTATTATATATTTAATTATTATGATTATCATTAGAACTAATCACGGTTGGTAATTAAGTAGTGCATTTGTAAATACTATATTATATAGAATATAATAACTATCTGTTTTGATAAGAATAAAAAGAAATTAATAAATGTTCAAAGATGTTTTACACAACAAAGTGTAGTTTGATATTTTACAATTAACCTGATGGACTGATAAATATGCATTTCTTATACATTTTACTATAAGTAGCTATTTGATTCGTGTTAAGAAATTTGATAGTTATGTTGAAGCAAGGGTTGAGGAGTTGTTTCATTAAAAAAAATTTTAAAAAACAAACACGGTTGTAACTTAAGAAGTCACAACCATGCGTGAAGATCACACATTTGAAGACCTACATATACATTGAATATTAGTATATGATAGTTAATAAAAATTAATGCTTAATAATGCAGGATCATCACAAACTTATATATTAAATATTAACAATAACTGCTTAATCTGTTAACTAAATTTTAATACATCAATTAATTAAAATGTTGTGATAAAATTATAAATATTTAATGTACGTTAATGCAAAAATTACTGAAATAAAATTTATTATTAAATACAATATTTATTTCATAACAAAACATTTAACATTTTCTATTTTCTTCAGTCACATAACGAATTTTACTGATCCATTAACATGTATATTTTCAATGATTGTATAGAATCAATTATCATATTTTATTTCATTTTTTTTCCATTGCAAACTTTTACATTAAAATTTATATACTTTTTTTATTCCATCATAATTCTTTTCTTATTATATATTTCATAATTTTAATATTAATAATCTTATCAAAAAATTTATAAAGTATATTAAAGTCCTTAATTTCGATATAATTAATTATTATTAGAATATAATAACTTAACTACTTTATTAAAATATACTTTATTTATCAATCAATTATTAAGTTTACATTGATGACACAAAGTCACAAAGTCATATTGAAAGTGTGTATTATAAATTATACATTTCCAAATTTAAATCGTTATAAATTTATTACTAATTTTTATATTATCCAGTGTCTACTTATACATTCAAATTATATAATAATATAACATATTACCGTAAATAATGGTACAGTTAAATTAAGTGGGCATTATATTATTGCGTATTTGTGTAGTATATATCTGCTAGTATACTAATAAGACATTCCAAGTCATGTTGCCATCGGACCACAAGGCAAATTGGTACAAGATTTTGTTCCTGTTTCATATTGCTCTTACATTTAGGATAAAGTTCATTATGTTGTAATAAAAATTGTCTCATTTGTATTAGACTGATTTTAAGACACAGTGTGTTAAAAGAGTTTTAGTCTGAAGTGAGAAACTGGTGCTTTCGAATAGAGGAGGAGAATTATAGAACTTTGCATTTAACAACTAATTGAAAGATATTTGTACATTATTAAATAGGTGATTAAAAATTATTAAGTGAAAATATATATAACCTATTTGTAACGTTCTATTTATTTATTTTAAGTGAGAAATTGGTGCTTTCCAACAGAGGAGGAGAGTTATAGAACTTTGCAATAACTAAAATATTATTTAACAATCAGATTACTTATTTCTCACATTTTTATTATTTTATTAAAATTTATATATCTCCATCCATATAAATTGAATATATTTCATTATCCTTCTATGCATTTAACAACCAATTGAAAGATATCTGTACATTATCAAATAGGTGATTAGAAATTATTAAGTGAAAATCTATATAACCTCTAATTTGTAACTTTCTATTTAATTTTTTTAATCTTAATATAATTTTGTTTAATTTATAAAAATATATTAGAATAAAATTTAGACTTAGTTATTAAATAAAATTACTTTGAAATGTTTACGTCAAATAAATAAAATAACACATTTCGTTGAAAATCTTTTAAAATGATAACAGCAACAAAACATCTGAGACCAGCTGGAGCAATTCGATGCTCCTGACCTGTACAGGAGTTTCCAAAAAATCGGTTTGAATCAGCAGATTCAACTAACTTATAACTAAACAAATTAAATAACTTTTTATAAAGTCAACCAGGCTAAAAACTAAAAACTAGACTAGTTGATCATCCAACAACCAGGCCAGTAAATGCATCCATCACATTTATTCTAAGAAAGAAATTGGCTACTGTGAGGAAAAGAATCGGTATGAGGTCAAGCCCTGCATCGACTTCCATCGTTGCAAAGACCATTCACTTCCAACCAAAGCAAACCGTATCACCAGCTGAACTCACGAAAGATATTTAACATCTGAACAACAATGTCCGACGGCCCCACTTCACCAGCTCCGGCGGCTCTTAGACTCAACTGGGACGTGTTCATAAGCTTTCGCGGCGAAGATACCCGACATGGCTTCACTAAACATCTCCACGAATCATTACAGGAACATGGCATAAGAGCCTTCCTCGACGACGTGGGAATGAGTCATGGAGACGAAATTCGTACCAGCTTACTTGACGCCATAGAAGACTCTGCCTCATCGATCATTGTAGTCTCCCGAAGGTATGCAGATTCCCACTGGTGCTTAGACGAGTTGGCGAGGATCTGCGAGCTTCGCAGGCTGTTGCTTCCAGTGTTCTATGAAGTTGCTCCGTCCGATGTTCGTAGCCAGAAGGGTCCGTTCGAAAATGATTTTAGAAATCACTTGGAGAGGTTTGGTAAGGAATCGGTTGACAAATGGAGACGAGCTTTGAAGAGAGTTGGTAATCTCAAAGGTTTCCCTTTTGATAGCAGGTGATATATGTTCACCACTGAAATTTTCTAACTTGATCTAGGAGATTGAGTCTAAAGGGGTCAATTGGTGTGTTAAGGAGACAAATTTTGAATCTCGATTCAGTCAAATAAGAGGAAGCATGGTTAATAATTCTTGATTGTTCACTAAGAGGGAAACAGAGGAAAATCTTTTGTTTTGGCTGCAGTTGTGTTAGAAAGTTCGGTGCTTTTACTCTCTCTTCTTACATCTCTTTTCCTTTCTGTATTGCACAAAGATTGGTGTTCGAACAACCTTTTAGGGCACGATTTCTGTTTTTCTTCTGGTTTTGTCTGTATGAATTTAACGATTTTAATACTTTATTGCAGTAAAGATACAGTGATTGGCCGTTACTTGTTTCATCGAAAATGAATTGCTAATCCTGGTAACTTTATTAGCATGGCATATCCTCTGAAATTTGTGTTCTAGCAATAAAATAATGTGCCGTCGTTTTTGTTTGTCCAGTAGTAGGGTTAGTCATAATTGTTTATGGAAGTTGCATCAACAGAGAAATTTTAATACAAGTAGGATATCATAGGGTCACCCCATGAACTTCAGAACTAGAATATTTAAATGTCTGTGTTCCTTAAGTGTCAGTCTATTATTCTATCAGTTGTCGTGTAGTTTTAACTACAGAGTAGTTTAAGAGCAATCTTATTCAAGTCCAATTAACTTGTTCGTAATTTCGCAATTTTACTGATTCATATTCGCTACTTGGTTGATTGATAGGCTTTTTGGCAGCAAAGAAGAACAAATAGCGATTTAGCTGTTAGCCAGAAGAGTTTTAGCTGAACTGAGAAGAACTCCAGTTGGTATAGCGAATTACACAGTTGGACTTGATTCTCGTGTAGAACAACTACTGACGAGAATCAAAACAAATCAATCATTCTAGTTTATTGTAATCTACAGATGAATAGATTATTCCACTGGATAAAGTGCCTATCAATTTCAATATGTTTAGTGTAATCATGAAGCACTGGATTATGAGAAATTGAAATGGAAGCTTTTTTATAAAATCTTCTAGTAATTTGTTAATCCACAAATCTCATATGCAAGGGCTGCTTTTCGTTCCACAACATTTTGCTTCTTACTTCTCCAAATGTTGATTGTTTGTCTATAACACTACCGCCCAGCCAACATTAGTATAGATTTTCACTTAAAAGTGATCATGTCTTTTAAACATCAAACCTTTTTTAGGAGTAGGCAACTTCAAAGTGCATGTATGACCTAACTTATAAAAAAAGAGTATGATCTGCCTGACTTTGATGATACCCATATCCTTTTATAGTTTTTTTTCAGACTTCCTCTTCCAAAAGCATTTTGCACACCTAAGACCCAATTAAAATTGACAATAAAACACCTATAGAATTAAGTTTGGCAAACTTTTCCTAGTAATCAACACCACATTTTGAGTAAACCTCTTAGTCGTAAATGTACCCTTATATCTCTCCACATTACCATGATTTCACATTGAACCTATCTACACCCAACTATTTTTTAACCTCTGGATAGTTGTACAATCTCCCATTTCTCTTTTTTATAAGTGCGTTTGTCTCCTCCATCACAGTTGTTCTTCAATTTGGAGCATCAAGTGCTTCTTGAATAAACATATTAGAATTTTTTGAAGCAAATGCGTCATACTTTTGAGAGAGATGATGATAGGACAAATATTTTACAATTGGGTCCTTTTCTAAGTGTAATAGGAATATCTAGATCACAAAATCATGAGAAATCCCATTGGATGAAGATTAGTATTTTGAGATGTGTCTTGAGTACCTAAATCTAAGGTAATGGACTGATCAAGTGCTAAAGGAACGTTAAGTTCTTCACTCTTTTGATGATTCTTTCTCCTTGCATAAACTGTGACCTCTAGTTCTCGATCCTTAGGGTTATTCTATCAAAGATCCAACAATTTTTGGCAGAACAATATTCTTACTAATAGATCTTATTTTGTTACTATTAGAAACATTAGGTATAGAAGAGGCTAACCAACGATTTTTAACATGAAATTCTAATCCTTTCTTATTCCTCTGAATTAAAATAAAATAGGAATTTGCTAACTTATTCTCGTACTAAAAGTAGACTTCTAGAAATAATAGACTGCCTAAATAAGTTAACTATTGCAAAAAAATCCAATTAACTGATAACTAAATAAGATAACTTCTGCAAAAACAATCCAATTAATTGATAAGCCACCACGATTTGCTCTTATCATATATTTCCTTCCACTGAATGCATCTTACATACTATCTAAGGTAAAGTGGTAGAGATAGGTATGTTTGAGATAAAGTAGTCAAGATAGGTATATTGTCCCATTTATTTTCTCCCTCTCAACTCTTGCCTTGAAAAAAAAATTCTTTTGAAAACATTAACCCTTTTTGATTTGATGCATATCCAACAAAAATATGGGACCGATCTTTACTGGGCAAATGGACGTAAGCATTGCTCCCAAATATTTTAAAGATAATTTTTTGAAATATAAAAGTATAAAACAACGTCTTTTTTAATTGATTCGGGTTTAGATTGCTACCTAAGGCCTAACTCTTCTTAGTAAAACGATGTTATTTTGTTTAGAATAGTTCCATTAAAACACTTCAATCTAGGTCCACGAGTAAAATCATCAATAAAAGCTATGAATCATTTTTTACCTAAATAAGTAAGAATTCGTGAAGGACCCTACAAGACTTTGAAGGATAAATATTTTGATGACTTTTTGTAAAACACAAAGTTCACAGTGAAAAAGAGAACAATTCACTCCTTTAAATAAGGTAGGAAATAATTTTTTAAGATAGAAAACAGTCTATAATGACACGGTATTATTTATCTTCACTCCTTAGTCCGTGAGGTCTTGTATCCTTAGAGACGTGGTCTTCAAAATAGTAAAGACCAGATCATTCTGGCTCTTCCTCAAATTCAGGTCCTGAAACACACAATAGAAATTAAAGAAAGTGACACTACACTTAGAGTCTTTGGATACTTTGTTAATCCACGTAAGGTTGCATGCAAGTTTTGATATATGTGGAACAAATTTAAGGGATAAAGTATCTAAACAAATGACCAGGAATAGCTGAGAAGACCTTCTAGTTTTCTGGTCTCCAATGGAATTTCAGCAAGTTTCCTTGGCATGCCTTGCCTTGTTGCAATGATCACAATAAACATGGTTTTTGTCATCAGATTTCTTTGTAGACAATCTGTCTCTGCCTGAAACCTTTTTTTCCCAGCATCACCAATTGGCGACTCGTTTTGCAAAGAACCTTAGAAAAGACTTCACCAATAGATGGAAGGTGTTGTCTTCCAATCATTCATCCCCTAATCTCATCAAATTCTACATTGAGTGGCATGGGGAATTTCAAAATCCGGTCATTCTACACCTTCTTATAATGGTTATAATCCTCAGAAGATTTCCATTCATAAGAATTGAATAAGTCCAGCTCTTGCCACACACTTTTTAGAGAATTAATATATTTTGTGACATTGTCCCACCTTGCCGAATCGCTCCAAGTTTTATCAATATTTCATATAATTGTAATTAGTTTCTCAAGACAGAATACATTAAATTGGTATTATCCCAGTCTATTTGCTGTGTGACACACATATAATTAGAACTGATATTCTTCCCTATAGAATTTATTAACTATGTCATAACAAAGGAGTTTTCTGCATTTCAAACTGGATAGGCAAGATCATCCAACTTTGGCTCCCTTTTATCACTCATTAAATACACGATCTTTCCTCTCCCTCGGCTGTACATGCACACAGATTGAGACCAGTGCCAAATATTATCTCTTTTCAGCCTGATAGTAATAATCAGAACCAAATGTGAATCTGAAGATAAGTCATGAGGATTCTTTTTCTTATTGATAGAATCCTTAGTTTCAGGAGAGGTGGACGGGTGAACAAGAGAGGGCGTAGCATCTGGTGTAATTTCAGACTTGGTAGTAAGGAAGAGAAAAAAAATAACTACTAGGATTTCTAATTCAAGAAAATAGACTGACTGTGAACTCATCACAATTCTCGAATTTTATAAAAAAATTCATGAACTGCTGTTGGAAAGAATGATTCAAAGTTAGTTAGGATTTTTTAGTTGTTAAATAAAATTCAAAATCTGCTATTCTATTTTCAATTTATTAGTTTAAATTATATCTATTATTTTTCTGCATCTTTTCGGATGATTTGTGGTGGTGTAAAGCTTTATTCTAAAGTATAATCCACATATTATTGGAAGCAGGGAACTGGATCTGTGGAGGGAATTGTTCTCGATTTCATTAAGAGCATCATTGTGGAGAACCGAAACACTGTTGCAATTTCTTTTAATAACCTTCTCAAAGCAGAAAATTGCACTTCTGCCCTTGCACACCTGAAGCAAATATGTCAGTCTTGGTTTCAACCTGGAACTGATAAAGAGAAGGTGGTACTTCATACCGAATCATTCAAGTCAATGACAAATCTACGACTGCTTCAGATCAATCATACCAAGTTGGAAGGAAACTTTAGATTTCTGCCTAGAGATCTGAAGTGGCTACAGTGGAAAGGGTGTCCTTTGAAAAATCTTCCTTCTGATTACTCCCCAGGACAGCTTGCAGTCCTTGATCTCTCAGAGAGTGTAATTGAAAGATTATGGAGTTGGGGCACTAATAAGGTATGCTTACTGATTACTAAGTAATAGAGTGTTTGTTAATAAGGTCGTTTACTTATATAATTTGGCCTTTTCTTGGAATATTGAATGATCATTTATTGTTTTCCAGGTAGCTGAAAACTTGATGATTCTAGTTCTTCGCTATTGTCATAATCTGTTGGAGCTTCCTGATTTATCTGGGTTTAAATCCTTGGAAAAGCTTGATCTTCATCATTGCATCCAACTAACAAAGATTCACAAATCAGTTGGGGATTTGAAAACACTACTTCACTTGAACTTGGCAAAATGCTCAAACTTGGTCGAATTTCCAAATGTCTCTGGGCTGAAACTTCTAAACAAACTTGTTCTCTCAGACTGCACAAAGCTGAAAGAGTTGCCAAAGGATTTGGGCTGCATGAATTCACTAAAAGAATTTCTTCTCGATAGAACTGCAATATCAATGCTACCTGAATCTATTTATCGCCTGACGAAACTTGAGAAGCTGAGTTTAAACGGTTGCCCATGCATCACGTCACTTCCAGAATCCCTGGGCCAGCTGATATCCTTGAATGAACTCTCCCTTGACCGGTCTGCTTTAAAACAACTGCCTGATTCTCTTGGATCTTTGTCAAACCTTGAGAAACTGAGTATGATTTCATGTGATTCAGTCACTGAAATTCCTCAAGCGATTGGCAATATGCAAGCATTGACAGAGTTAAATGTTTGTCATAGTGTGATCACTGAGCTGCCAACTTCAATTGGTTCATTAACTTATCTGAGGGAGCTATCCGCTGGATGGTGCCGTTCCCTGAGCAAATTACCTGATTCGATTGGAGGACTATCTTCCCTTAACAGACTTGATTTAGGTAATACATCAATCACAGGTCTGCCAGAACAGATTGGTGATCTGAAAATGATTGAAAAACTGGAAATGATAAATACACCCATTAAATCCTTACCAGAAGCCATTGGGAGCATGTTGAGCCTAACTACCTTGAATCTGTTAGGTGCTAAAGAATTAAGTGAGTTGCCTGAGTCCATCGGAATGCTGGAAAATCTTGTGTCCTTGAAATTGAACAAGTGTGAAAAGCTCCATAAACTTCCAGCTTCAATAGGAAACTTGACGTCATTGCGTCGTTTGCTGATGGAGAAAACTGCTATAACAGAATTACCGGAAAGTTTTGGGCTGCTTTGTAACTTATTGATATTGAAAATGAAGAAGCAGAAACTGAAATCTGTCCATATAGAAGAGAAATTAGTTAGA